>JBBPBO010000005.1:0-115734 GCA_037974295.1 Cicer cuneatum
CCCTAAACCCTAAACCCTAAACCCTAAACCCTAAACCCTAAACCCTATACCCTATACCCTATACCCTATACCCTATACCCTATACCCTAAACCCTAAACCCTAAACCCTAAACCCTATACCCTATACCCTATACCCTATACCCTATACCCTATACCCTAAACCCTATACCCTAAACCCTATACCCTAAACCCTATACCCTATACCCTATACCCTATACCCTATACCCTATACCCTATCACGCTTTACTGTGATTTTGTTACTTTCTGCTCTCTTTTTGCTTTTTTCTTGTTTATTAAAAATTAAATAGAAAATCAATGCCATTCAATATTCATTTGCCGCCCTCTGTTTCCCTCCAATCATTTTTTCGTGGGGTTGAGTTTAGGGTTCTCATCATTGTAGGCAAACTAGTTAATATCGCGAGTTAGTTCATAAATTCGTAAGATAATCTGGTTAACTTACAGGAAATTGTGAATTAAACCGTAAACATGATTTTATTTGAATTTATTATTTAGAAAAAATACTGAAATTAAACAGTTTAATAAATAATTAAAAATCAATTAATTAATTGAATACGATAAATAAAGAAAATGAGATATCAAACACTGATACTGTACTTCATTATAAAGATAATAATAACGTCTAATAAAATAGAATTGTGAAATAAAAGATTTTATTAATACCTTGTTTAGTAACTCAACTTTATTATATTTTATTGTTATCTTCATTGTAAAATACAAGTTTATAATAAAAATAATAATCTATAATAAAATACATTTGTCAAATTAAAATGTAATGATTACTATTTTGTAAGTGTTAAATTTTTTTATAATATTATGATTATTATAGAAACATATAAGTCAAATTTCTTAATCCCTAAACTCTAAACAATAAAAATCTTAAAACACTAAACCCTTAATTATAATATCATATGAAATTTAATAGTCACAAAATAATAATAATTATTATTATTATTATTAACTTCATTAAGAAGAAGATCTTCATAACGAAAATAATAATAACATATAATAAAATTACCAAATAAAGTATTAATTACATCTTTATTTGGTAACTCATTTTTATTATACGTTATTATTATCTTCATTATGAAGTTACATTTCAAAATGAAAATAATAATAACGTATAATAAAATAGAGTTCTGACATAAAGATTTTATTAATACTTTATTTGGCAACTCAATTTTATTATTATATCTTATTATTATATTCGTTATGAAGTACAATTTGATAACGAAAGTAATAATAATCTATAATAGAATAGATGTGTCAAATTAAAATGTAATTATTATTATTATTTTGTAAGTGTTAATTTTTTTAATGATTATTATAAGAACATATAAGTCACTACAAGAAAACTAACTTCTAGTGACAGAAAAAGTTTGTCACTAAAAGTCAAAAACTGTAAGTAAGGGTCAATAATACTTTGAGTGACACTCAAATCTACCGTCAACTTTAAGGGGGCGTTTTGCTACACTTTGAGGACTATCACTTCATGTTTTTGATTTCTACCTACAACAATGACTGTCACTAAAACCTAGATAAATATAAATAAAGAATTGATCTATTTATACGGTTTGTCTTTCACTAAAAACTACATAAATATAAATATAAAAGTAATCTATTCATACGGTATTGTGTGTCACTAAAAACTAGATATATATAAATAAAGAATTGATTTATTCCTACGATATTGTCTGTCACTAAAACTTATTTATTATTATTTATTAAATTACATTTCTTTTATCTCCCTACTAATTGTAATTCTAAATTATTAATACCAATAAGTTAAATTTCTAATTTATTTTTATTAACTAATGTCGTTGAAACTTACAATAAAATATAATTGAATTTTACTAATTCAATTAAACGCATGTTACTTGCATTCCTAGCATTTTAATTATAGCACTAACATGAGTATCATATCATTGTGGCAATATTGAAATGAAATTATGAGCATTAGAAGCTTATAAATAGAAATCTCATAGACAAATATTTCTCCACTAATTAGATCATAAAATCTTTTCTCACACTTTCTATTCTTGATGGATCCACAAAGTCAACATTCTTAAATTCAACTTATCCTAACACTTTTTCTAAAATCTCTCCTTCCATGTTTTCAGAATCTATCTTTGGAACTCTATCATTTCCATTGTTCTTTGTCCTGCAACACTTGCTTATGAGAAATATTTCAGATTTGATAAACCAACTCCTAAAACTTTATCACACAATAAAAAATATATATAATTAACAAAACATGGTGAGTGTGTTATTACACTACGAAGATTAAAGGCTATCACAAACCTATTACCTCCTACCTCAAAATCTAAAAGAACCTTAAAAAAAAAAAAAACTAACCAATTGCATGCATCCTAAGCTCACTGACATCACTCAAGATTTTGAAATATACTAGCACAAATTTCCCTTACTAATTGAAAATACCAAGTACCAACCACATTTTAACTCGCTAAAATTGGACTCACCATGACGAATCAATATCAAAGTACTCTCAGCTATAAAAACAAGTTCACAATACCCACCAATAAGAATACAGAACAGATCACAAAAGAAAGAATAATTCCTTACTTGATGAGCCATGAGAAATGGAATGTGATGGTGTGGGATCAACAACATAAGCATTAGAAATGGATGCAAGAACGAGATTCAATTTATGGTGGCTAGCATTGCAAAAAAAAAGCGTGTTGAGATTAATTTCCCGAATATTCTAGATGATCCAAAAGGAGGAACATCAAGAAAACTCATAGGTTGGAGAATAAAAGTAGCAGCCATTGTCCTGATATTAAAAAGTAACAGACAAATGGCAAAAATTAAAATCCTTATCGCTTTTCTCACAATGTGAAGATAGTCATAGGATCATCAAATTTTAATTTAAAACAATACAATCAGGATCATACACAATATTATTTTTGAAATGGAAATAGTAACACATATAATATAATAATAATGAAAAATAAAACTTATAGAAGAAACTTACTGCGAATTATTGTGTAACGTGTATTAGAGTGAGTTAGAGTTGGAGGAGGAGGACAAGAAGAGAACCTGATCACAAGTGAGTTTCAAAAAACAAAATGTGGAACCCAAAACCCTACCCAATGTTGTAAATAGTATTCTTCATTATACTTCACTATCTCCATTCACATATTCAAAAGAACTACCAAAAATCAAAATATTTGAGACACAATGTTAATAGTCATCAGTTATCAATTATCATTTGACATAATTATACATGTTCAGCTACAGCTTGTAAAACCTCATTAATTTGTGGATCTTCAGAAAACCGTACTTGGAGAACGGAAACAAGATTTCCAAGCAAATTCTTCAATGTTTTAACTCTATGGTTAGCATGAGAATTAGAGCTAGAACTTGCATGTCGAGGAATCTTCCCAAGACAACGCACATGTCCTATTTTTTCAGGCACTTTAACTTTTGAGTAAATATCATTCTTCCAGTTTGTAGATTATTTGAGTTTTTTGCCTCCTCTACTATATGCTTCTTTAGTTCTTCCTACATTTAACACAAAGTGTCATAGTCAATTATAGCATTTAACAACTTGAAACTTTGCATTCTTTAATGGACGACTTAGGAATAAAAAAAAGAAAGATAAATGTCTTAAAATTTGCATTATCTTGGAAACAACATAAATTAACCTAAAAAGTGGAGAGATAATATTATGAAATTATCCATCATGCATGTTTGTCACAATAAGAATTTTGTTATTATACATCAAAAGAAAGTTACATAACACATTCAATTTATGAAAGTTAGGCACAACAAGACTAATTCATGAAAGCTAATAACATGAGCTAGAATATAAAATTAGGCACACAATCTATTTGTGAATTGTGACAGTAAGATTATGAGAATGACTTATTTCAAATTTATCATCAAAGTTTAAAATTCTTACAATTACATCAGCTGCCTTTTCAGTAACAATGCTTCCATCTTTTCGAGTTCGAGTATTAATGTAAATTTGTGCTCGTGATGGTTGCTTTCCTCTAGCTTTTGTCGTCTAACATTAGTAACAAGAATGTCAATCATCATATTTGTATTGAGAAATTAATTAAAAAACACCAAAAGAGACAAACCATCTCATGAATTAGTCGTGGAAGATTCTTGGTTCCCATCCAATGTATGTCCTCATATTTTGTGCGATTCTTTTTGTTCATGTTACTTATTTTCTATATCCAATGAATAAGTAAAGTCAATAAGCACATGATAAATAATTGTTATACGAACAAAATATTAATGACATTATACATATACCTGTCCATTCTTGGAACACCAATGATGTACTAAAGCACCATACTGAGAAGGATCAATCCTTGTGTTCAGGATATATGCAACCATTTCCGCTTCTATCTTACTATTGTCATATCCCTTTGATTTCAAATGATACTTGAATTGCCTCCACTTAACCCTCATGTTATCCTTTAGTATTAGCTTAGTTTGCTCGGTGAATTCATGAACAAACCAAAACATTGTCTATCATATGAAAAATTAATAAAACACAAATTTCATTAAACATATTATTGCAAAAAAATATTTATAAAACTTGAAATGAAATAGAACTTTTAAAAACTTATACAACACCTAAATAAGTTCAATCATATCAGTAATATATGACTCAGGCATCTATTTCCAGCTAATATAATTGATTGGAGCACATTGGGATCTCCTTACCAAACTTCCTATTGCATTCAATAAATTTTTTCCTTCCCAACCAATAGGATTACCAAAAGAATCTACATCCACTAATATAAACTCTCCATCTGGCATATCCCACACATCCAACATGTGTGTATAACCTCTTGTTCTCTTTTCACCTAAATCATATACTCTTATTAGCAAACCATAAAACACTCAATATCAATTGTCTTAGATCAATACAACCACACGAAGTTTAGTGAAATTGCAATAGCACTAATAGAAACAAAAATAATTTACCTTCAGCTTCAACATGACTTCCCTCTTCAGACATAGAGTGGCTATTTTGGTTGAATTCATTACAGCCATCAATTGAGTGCCCATCGTCTTGTGATTGGCCACGATTTTGAGTAGTATTCAACTTCCTTCTGCTCTTCCCCATGGTACTTTCTACATATGCCAAAGCCAATTTAGTTTTTAATTTTTGTAAAAACAAATAAATGATGACAGTAATAATCTACCTCAAAAAATGAAACACATAAAATGGTAGTGGCCAAAAATAACTACACACCTTTGTAACTTCAATAAATAAGAACTCAAATAAATGGATTGATAAATAATTTGGTCTATATATTAGAAGAAGTCTTCCTCACTCTCATCCTCTGTATCATCACCACCCTCATCATTTTGGAGAATGTTCTCCATGGATATTATAACTTCAATGATATCATGATTATCATCAACTTTTGGTCTAATCAAGTCATTGTCATTTATATCTTGCAAGACTTGTTCATTCCCTTGATACATCATTGGACAGCTCATCACCAAAGTCATACACATCTCTAACTTTAGCATGCACAACAATAAACCAATCATTTTGTGTTCTATTCTCCACATAGAATACTTTTTTGGCTTGGGAGGCCAAAATAAATAGGTCATCGCATACATCATTTCCGGTGTGTTGTAAATAATTGAAATTGACTAATGTCATGCCTAAATTATCAATTCGACAACCTTTATTTATGTCAACCCAATCACACTTGAACATTAATGCCTTATATTTTCCCGAATAATCTAATTGAATTATATTTGTTAGTGCACCATAATAGTTGATCTCCCATTCTTTTGGGTGCTTATCTCTTGAACTAGCATAACTTTTTGTCTTAACAGTAACGACAATGCCACTGTTTTGAGTCTTCAAGCCTTTTTCACACTTCTTTATATGGAATCTAACTTCGTTAATAATATAATTGTTGGAACCAAGTTGGTTCTAAGTACTTAGGATTTTGATGTTTACAAAAGCACTCCATGTAATCTTATTTTGTACTTAGAATTATTATATAAAATGTCACCAGATGCAGAAGATGACACCACCAGAAGATACATCCAGAGGAAGCAACCAGAGGATAGAAATGTCACCTGAAGGTTAGGCCAGATAACGCATCTAGAAGGTACCAGAGGATACATCCTGAAGGCACCAGAGGATACATCCTGAAGGCACCGGAGGATACACCTTTAGAAGATATCAGAGGATATCATCAAAGAAGAATAGATCAGAGGATGATGATACCAGAAGCAGAAATCATAGGATGACGTCACCAGAGGATGTCACCAGAAGATGATGTCACTTGAAGCATAAATCAGAGGATGATGTCACTAGAAGCATAAATTAGAGCATGATGTCACCAGAATATGACGTCACCAGAAGCAGAAATCAGAGGATGATGTCACCAGAATATGACGTCACCAGAAGCAGAAATCAGAGGATGACGTCACCAGAAGCATAAATCAGAGGATGACGTCACCAGAGGATGATCATAAGAGGAATCTCTCAGAAGAATATGTTAGAGAAAAATGTTCAAAACAGAATTGGAGCAAAAGACTCGAAAAACAGAATCTAGTTAAAATATGCATAAAACAGAATTTGAGAAAAATGCTCAAAACATAATTATAGCAAAATACTCGAGAAACAGAATCTAGCTAAAAGCATGCTCAAAACAGAAGTGGAGCAAAATGCTCAAAACAGATTAATCTAAATACACTCCAGAAGTAAAGCATTAGTGAAGTCCTAAAGTTCAACTATAAATAGATACTTAAGGCAGAAGATTTTGCATCAAAAATACTTGAGAGTCATACACTTCCAAAAGCAAAGTACTTGAATTTTCAGTGAGGTCAATTGTGAGTATCCGCTTTCCAGAAGCAAGTACTCTAAGTTTTTCTTTCCCTTGTGCTAGGTCTAAGTTGTTGAAGTATAGTCTACAATCTGAGGGAGTCAGAAGGAGTAGCAGATTACTTAGCAATTAGATTCAAGGTTCTTTTCCTCAAAAGTCTAGGGTTGTTAGAATTTTTGAGAAGACTGACTTGGAGGGTCAGTGGTACTTTGTAATTCAAGATTTTTGAATTAGTGAAATCCTTCAAAGTGAAGGGACTGGACGAAGCCTAGTTAACGGTGAACCAGTATAAAATTATGAGTTTTTATTTACTTTATATCCTCTACTAACTCTGTTTTAATTCATACATAACAGTTTTGTTTTAAAACTAAAAAGTATTCAAGTTAGTTAAACACAATTCAATCCCCCTTCTTGTGTTTGCACCTTCAATAACCACTATATTTTCTCACTATTTCTAGTGGACCACGTGCAAGCCACTTGATATCATCTGTCACTAGAGCAATACCTTACTCTTCCAATTGTGAAGCCTACCACAATTGCAAATTGTTAAAATTTAAAATGATTCGTAAATTCTATATTAGGGATGAAAATGATTTGTAACACATGCTCATTCACGGAACCAATCATAAATTGATCGACAATGAATTTTGTCAACTTCGTAAGAAGATAATCGACGGTTTCGTCTCCTAATAAGATCAATGCGTTCTCTATGTCAAAAAATTAAGAGAGGTTAGACATTATAATTAATATAAAGGTGTTAAATCAAATTTTAGTAACTAAATATAAACATAACTAAATTGACTCACTTTTGAAATGAGTCGACATTATGGCTATTAAAAATCATGTATCTATGTGCTAGCAGCAATGTTTTCTTGTCAAGGGAAATCTATTAAGCCCTTTTTCTTTACTTCACATTGAATTCAATTTTACACTTTCTCCCCAATGGTCTTCTTCTAGGATTTAAAAGATTTGTATTTTCCACAAAATTCGAATCATCATTTCGACTAGGTCAATTAAAATACGTTTCCATCGTTGAGAGATATCGAGAACAAAATATCAAGCATTCATGAGCTAAATAACCCTCTGCAATAGATTCCTCTGAATGTGCTCGATTACGAACAAATGACTTTAGAGTAAAAAGGAACCTAAAAATGAGATTTTAGGTCACCAAATAAGATAATATAATTTTACATAATAATTCAAGAATGAAATTAAATGACTAAAAAAATGTGTAATACCATTCAATGAGATACATCCATCGATAATGAACTGGACTTGCAACTTTTGCCTCATATGCCAAATGAATTAACAAATGTACCATTATAGTGAAAAAATATGGAGGGAAAATCTTTTCTAACTGGCACAATGTTTTGGCAATTCGATTCTCCAAGTGCTCCAAATTATGCTCTTTAAGAACCTTGCCACACAATTCTTTGAAGAAATAACAAAGATCACATATAGCTAAACTCACTTTGTCAGGAAAACAACCTTTTATAGTTATAGGAAGAAACTCTTGCATTAAAAGGTGACAACCATAGCTTTTAAGACCAAATATCTTGTCTTGCTTCACTTGGACACATCTAGATATATTAGAAAAATATTCATCTGGGGTTTTTAAGTTCTTGAGAACTTCCAAAAATACTTCTTTCTCATTCGATTTCATTTGGTAACAAGCTTTAGGCAAATATTTTTTACCTTTACTTGGATGCATCGTTGGATGTAGTTGACTTCTTATGTTCATTTCTACAAGGTCATAACGTGCCTTATCGTTATCCTTTGATTTTCCAAATGCAAAAATGTTCAAATAATGTTATCACAAACATTTTTTTCAATGTGCATTAGATCAAGATTATGACGAAGAACATTATGTTGCCAATAAGGCAATGTGAATAAAATGCTTTTCTTTTTCCATGGTGACCCATTTCCTATTCCACGATCTTCCAATTGTCTCAACACACTTGCACCATTAGGTAGCTCTGGTGGTGCTCTAAACTCTTGGGTTCGATCGAATTCTCCTCTATTGTATCTCCACCTACTGTTAGGCTCTAACCAATGATGACTACGCATGTAGCAAAACTTCCGACTATAACACAACCACTTAGACGCAGTTTCTAAACCACAATATGGACCAGCGTATCGACCTTTAGTGCTCCAGCCAAACAAATTTGCATATGCCGGGAAATCATTGATAGTCCACATGATAGCAGCACGCATTTGGAATGACTCTTTTTTGCATGCATCAAATGTTTTCACCGCAATTTCCCATAATTCTTTTAGTTCATCCACAAGAGGTTGCATAAAGACATCAAGTTTATTTCTGGACCTTTTGGACCGGGAATAAGTAATGAAAATATAAAATTAGGTTGCTTCATACACATCCATGAAGGAATGTTATAAGGAATCAAAGCAATAGGCCAAGTGCTATGAGAAATTGACATGGTTTTGAAAGGGTTAAAACCATCATAAGCTAAACCTAGTCAAACATTACGAGGGTCGCACGAAAAATATGGATGTTGACGATCAAAATCTTTCCAAGCGAAATAATCAGCTAGATGTCTCATGAGCCCATCTTTTGTTCTACCATCCTTGCGCCATGTCATGGAATAAGCTATTTTTGGTGATAGAAAGAGTCTTTGTAGTCTAGGTTTAAGAGGAAACCAACGAAGAACCTTTGCAAGGATTTTTTTTCTACCTTCATTATCATTAAAGTTTAGTTTTCATCATGACATACCACATTTTGAGCAAATTTGAGCATTAGCAAAATCTCTCCAATATAATATGCAATCATTTAGACAAGTGTGAATTTTTTCATATGAGAGACCTAATCCACAAATAATCTTTTTTGTATCATAAAAAGATTTCGGCAGTGTATATTCTTCTGGGAATGCATCCATTAAAAGCTCTAACAACATGGAAATTTTTTTGTCTGTCCACCCGTTTAGACACTTTAAGTGATATAAATGGACAATAAACGATAGTTTTGTGAACTTCTTACAACCAGGATATAGATTTTGCTTTACCTCATTTAACAATTTATAGAACTTATCCAAATTATTATCCTCTTCAGATTGTTGAGTATTGGGTTCATCTATGAATGCTTTGGGATACTCATCCTCCACATTTAAATTTGCACCATCACTCTCATTAGTTGGATGTATTCCAAAGGCATCATGAATCAATGTATCTATGTCATGGTCAAACTCTCCTTCTACTTGAGATACACTTTGAGAACTAGACGAGCTAACTTGTTCACCATCGAAGACTCAAGTAACATAACCTTTTTGAAACCCAAAATGGACTAGATGCTCATAAATATCCACTCGAGAACGCCGCTTCTAATTGACACAATTGGTGGAAGGACATAAAAATTTTCCATCATTTGATTTTGCAAATGCAAAATCAAGAAAATTAATAACTCCTCTAATGTACTTCTATTTATTAAGAGACTTGTTAGGATTGTAGGATATCCAACTCTTATCCATTCAATTCAATACAATAAACTGAAAAATTGAATGAAACAACACAAAAAGTTAATAAATATAACTTAAATATAAACAAAGGAAAAGAAGAATATATACTAACATAGACAAAAATATAGCTTAAAATATAACTTAGATATAAATAAAGGAAAAGAATAATACAATAAATCAAAGCACATATCGATATTTCACCTCAGCCTCACAAGAATGAGTCATTTAAACTAGTTCACTTTACTTCAATAAGTTTAGCTTAGCTCTTCAAATGGAACTTCACTAATGAAACAAGATATTGTCAATGAAAGTAATTTATCTGTTTAACAGTCAACCGTTAGTCTCAATGGGTAGAGAATAAATTTGTCAGTTTGAAACATACATATTATTATGAATCATAAACCTCTTTATATATCATTCTCTTAATTGCATAAGAAACAGAGATTAGAAATGGACACTTATAGTTCCATCAACCAGATCAACAGCAAAAAGCAAAATCATAATGGTTTCTAAAAAATCCACTAAAGATAGGTACTTTCTTAGTTTGACTTACAATCCACTAAAGATAAGTCTCTTATGATTTCTAAAAAATTTGATTGAATACTTTGGAAAAAAAATTGTTGCATAGCATTAGCATAGGTATTTTAATTTGATTGAATGATGATGATATGATATGATAAATAACTAAGGCAAAGAGTTCCTCCTATCCATGGCTTCTTCATCATTAGAGTATCAATTAAAGAATTCAAATTTTGCAAACACAATTCGACCCCCCTTCTTGTTTTTGCACCTTCAAAAACTACACATATGTATTCGAGTACAACGTGTTGTATCCGAATACAAACTCAAGTCAGTAGCAAAAACTTTATATTTCAATTCGACTACAAAGATGTCATAGCCGAATACAAATACCAATTTTATTATTATTAAATATGTTAAAATAATGTAATCTATATAATGATATTGTTTAATACAAATTCTGAATTTAATAAAAAAAGATTCTACATTATATTTATATATTTAATTTTTATAATTTTATACTTATTTTGTGACATAAAAAAGTTGTATTAATAAAATATAGATATATCAATGCAGTGTTTTTATTAATTACAAACAAAATATTTTTTTATTATTTTTACTACTCTTATTCCTACAAAATCATTATAGAGTCAAAAAAAATTATTTACTTTAATATCATTCTTCTCCACGTGTTAAATCATATTTATGAGACCATTTACAAAACATTTCCACATTTTTATACATTGGTATGTATGCATTCAACCTCTTGAAATGCTAAATATGTTACTAAATAATTTAGGAAAATTGCCACTTGCGTGAAGTTATTGTATATCGTTTAATTTTTAATTGTTTAATAACACTATTTTTTTACAATTTCTAATAAATTGATGTATGTTTGGTAAAATTATTATTTTAATGTTCGTATTTTCTTTATCAAAAGTGGTTTAGTTTATTTACGACATCATACAACGATAAAAAAATTCAATGTCTTCAAGATAATTCTATACTTTTAGAATCCATTGATATTGGAATTATATTACCATCATGATATTTCTCAAAACATGTCTTCAAGATAATTCTATACTTACAACATCTTTCAACGAACAAAAATTCAATGTTAATTGGAATTATATTACCATCAAGAAACTTCTCAACTGGCATAAAAAAATTAAAATAAGTGTATTCATGAAAACTTTAATATTAGATTGATGAGTCATGAATATTGAAAAAATAAGTGTGGCATAATAAAAGTCTAAAAGAAAATTTAGATTTTTTTTATTAGTTGTTATTAAAAATAAAAAAGTATTTTAATATTATAATTCATCTTCTATTTAATTGATGTTTATATTTAGCATTAAAGTATATCACTTTCTACTTTTTGTTCCATCCAATAATTTTTCTAATTTAAAAATCTTCAATACAATCATTTTCTATGTTTTGCTTTATAAAATGGGTACTATAACATTCATTAAACAACAATGATTTATGTCTATTGTAATATAAATCACAACTAACATATATTTTTTTGATGAATTTATACTCGTGTGTTAAAATTAGTATTATAACAAATGGCAAACTTGCATAGTTGTAACCTTATAGTATTATATTGTATAGATTTCATCTTTTTGGACTATGTGAATTTTTTTTTGGATAAAGACAACATAGTGGTGGAGACAATGAGAAGGTCAATATTCATAAATCAAGGTACCTTTCTTTTAAGAATATTCCTAAGACCAAAGTTTCTAAATTTGAAGATATGTTATAATTCAGACACACTTACAACATTGATAAGTATTTTGGTTTCTCTCTTCTCACTAGTAGAATAACTACTTAAAAGGATCCAAAGCAGATTCACATGATGAAAATGCAATCTTTTGAGTAGATTAGAAAAAACCACTATTGCAAAGTCTGTTATATCAGTTATGTTAATCTACTCCATGCAAAACTTGTGGCTTCCTAAAGAGGTGTGTGATAAAATTGATCCCACCATCAATTTCTTTATATTGGGGAGGAAAACTTTGTCATTGGGTCAAATGGGACATGGTATCCAATCATATGAATAAAGGAAGGCTTTCTATCCACCAAACTAGAGTTGCTAATATATCTCTCTCCTAGGCAAGCATATTTGGAAGATACTCCATCAACTTGACAAGCTTTGGGTGCAACTTTTATGTGCTAGATATCTTGATGGCACACATTTTCCAATGTAATCAGACTAATGGCAACTCTTATACTTAGAAATCCAACCTTAAAACAATGTGTTTTTTAGCGAATGACAATGTTTCTATATGATATGATAAATTACTAGATAAAGGGAAATTATGCAACCTTGTTCCGTATGTTAGTATCCATCCCATCTCAAACTTCATGATATATTTGTGCATGGTTCTTGGCAATTCCAACATCTTGCCACCAATCTTCCTCTTGATATCCAAATTTCACCCATGAGCATCTACATTGATATGGACTCCCCATATATGCTCACTTGGGGTCATTCTCCCACCATAACTTACTCAATTTGTAATGCTTACATTTGGTTGATGGATAATTCATATCGTACAACCCTATGTGAGTACATTTGGATGTGGATTTGGAAATTAAAATCCCCCATAACTTGCGTTTTTTTACTTGGCAAACTCTTCATGGTGCTATTCCAAAAATCCATTTTCAAGTGAATCATCACATGACAAATAATGCTGCTTGTCCGTGATGCACTACTGATCAAGAATCCATCATTCACACCTTACGTGATTGTCCCGATAGTCACCATATATAGGTCCATCTTGGCTACACTCACTATCCTAACTTCTTTTTAATCGATTTGGTTCCTTGGTTCAAAATCTTTGCCACTAATGATAAGGGAATACTTTTTATAGTCAATTGCTGGAATATTGGGAGAACTCAGAGTTATATTGTTTTTCAAATTAACTCATAGAATGAATGGAGTGTTCTTAACTCTGTCACTTCTGGCTTTACTGACATCTGCAACTGCTTGGGCAATGATACTATGGCTAAGCCCCCTTGTCATGCCTGTTGGAAGCCTCATCCTCCAAATGTTTATAAGTTGAAAGTTAATGGTAGTTTTTTTTGGAAATCTAGGTACTTCAAGATATGGGAGAATCATCTGTAATACTAGTGGCAAGTGGCTCATTGGTTGTTTTGCTTATTGTGGTCACACTACAAATATGAATGTTAAGCTTGTTGCTATTGCTCTAGGATTAGAAATAGTTTGGAATGCTAGTTTCTGCTATATTACTTATGAATCCGACTCTCAATCGGCGTTGCTACTTTTGGAGGACCCTACTCCATTGACTCATCCACATGCACCATTGGTATCTCACATAAAAAAGTAGATGTCCTATGATTGAGACCTTAGTTTTGCTCACATTTTACGTTGACTGATTTGCTAAACATGTGTTTCTTCTCGTCAAGCTACTATCGTCCTTCAAATATGTCATCGCCAACTTTCTGCATACAATATATTCATGTTGCTAGTTTTATTGTATTTTAATTTGTTTCATTATGCTTTAACTCAATTAATTGTTAAAGAACAAACAAATTCTTTAACATAATGTTCAATTACTTTTAATCGTGCTTTATTTAGAATAACGAATTAATAAAACATCTTAATATTTTTTTAAATAAAAAATACTGATGTAGTTAAATTTTTTGTAATGTGATACTTGGTGACTGTATTTAAGTAGCTGATTGTGCATTTATTGTTATTAAAAATTAAATAATAATTCATTTAATAATTCATTTATTGTTATTATCTCCTTCGGTTCAAACTGAGGCTATTGAGGCAGTCATCAAATTGTGATATCACATCAAATAAAGGATGAGGTGGTGTAGCGAGGCTATCTCAGTGTCGGGTGCACATGCTCTCGCTCCTGCATCTTTATTCTGCAACACAAGTGCCAACACAAGTGCGGTGTTTCAATTCCAAAAGTCATTCTTGAAATTAAAATTTAACAACACCTTTTCTTCTAGCTCTCTCACCCATCGGAAGCCGTTGGCTGCTCAAGCACAAGCGTCAAGTCCAAGGGATGATTTTGATTTTGTGGTCGTTAATTTCTACCATTTTGTGTTCATCAAAGACCCACAAGAAGAAGTCGCCAAACACCTCTCTTTCTTGGAATTGGAGGTTCGCTTTCATTTTATTTTATTTTATTTATGAGTTTAATGACGATCAAACTGAAGTGCTCTTTACACTCACAACTCAAAATGTATATAAATTAAATCGTTTGTTTATTGTCTTTTCTATTTTTCATCGTTATTGGAACTTTAGTTAATTTTAATTCTCCATTCAACAAGTGTTCCTTAATTTACTTTTATACTATTAACGGTACATACAGCTATGCCTCTATCAGTATAGGAGGAGTATTTCTTTATCTTAGATGGCATATTTGAATTGAGGATTGTGACGTAATTACGCGAATTCTGGTATCCTGAACACAGAAGGAAGTATTGCTGGTGCGAAATCAGTTTCTTCAGGAATGCTTTCACAATTGTGGATGCTCCGTTATGTTGTTAGTTGTAATGACAAGGAAAAGGACGAATTTTCAAGCTCATTTTTTTTGTCACAAAATTCACCACAAATTCTGTCTCTTCCCATGTATAATTTTTCTTCTGTTGACAGGGGCTAGACATCAATGGAAGAGTCTATTTGAATGAACAAGGGATCAATGCGCAGGTTAGTTTTACCGAAGTTGGGGTCACTAATCAGTAAATCCTCCATACATGAGTATTTGCATATAAACTATAGATTTAATTAATTAATCCGATTAAAAACTGCCAAGCAATATCCAAGAAGTCTCGGCTTTTATTTAGTCATCAATGAGATTTGAACGAACATTTTATAAAGGGAACCTTTTCACTTATACGACCTATTGTATTGCTTGAAAATACACAGGATGGTTCTAATCCTTTTGTATCATAAATATTTACTTAACTTGCTGCAATTTTTAAAAGAGCAGGCACTAGTCTTCGGTGCAGTGTTTTGCAGTTCAAATAGGTCCTTCTGATGTGATATATTGCTAGCTACAGTATAGTGGGCCATCAAAAGATGCTCTGGTGTATGTCAACTGGATAAAAGAGGATGAAAGGTTTTCTTCCATCCTGATTCAGATATCTCCATCAGAAATTGGACATGCCTTTCCAACATTGAAGTTGCGGTATAAGCCTTCGTTAGTACAGGCAAGATATTATGCTAATGCCATAAGTTCTTCTCTACAAATTAAGCTTGTTGGCATAACTGTTCACGTTCCCTTTCCCCCCTCAATCAAATCGTCTCTACACTCTACACTCTATTAGACGAAATTTCCCTGTGCTGAAGGTTTATGAAAAGTTTTTTTTTCTTTGTCTCATTGTCTTTATGAATATGATGGTGAATAACCATCTTTACAACAACACTATCAACTTACGACTTTTGTTTGTCTACAGTTTAAAGGTGGCATATCGCATCTTCCATTGCTCGATCCTTCAATGCGAGCATTGCCTTTAGCACCTTCAGAATGGAGAAATAGATTAGAAGCTATCAATAAAAATGATCTGCAATCAAAAGATTATCCTAACAGGAATTACATTCTATTAGATGTGAGAAATGGTATAATTTCTACAGTTCCAAAATGAATCTACCTTATTTCCTTAACTGAATTTACCCCTTTTTTTCCTTTTTTTCTGTTTTCTGTGCTATATTCTGATTGGGGTTATTTACATCTCTCCTTAGAACCACGGGGGGTTAATTACAAATCACCCTGAAGCATTCCTCCATTTCATCCACCCTATTTTGAAACATAATATTATGTGTGGTTGTTTCTAACTAAAAATACCTATCCTCCTAATCCACATTAGACTAAATAACTTTTGAATTAGGTTGAAAGTTCGTGTGAGTATAGGTTTCTTAAATACCTAGGAGGTTTGTCAAAAGGGTGGCTAACGCCTGACAAGCATGGTGGCTATGGAGGGGCAAACACTCTCATGGTTTTAGTGTTTGGAGCTTTGCTCATGGATTCCATGTACATCACACTAACCCAAAATATCTACCATGGATCTTCTCGAACAACTAAAGGAAGAATTAGGCTTAACCAAAATGATACCATTTGAATCTTAGCCAGAGATGCTGGATTACGTCCCAAAGAATCGATGAGAAAAATTGGATTTGGGTACTTAATGTCTCTTAGGAAATGAAGGAGGTCCAATAAACAAGAGCTACCTATCCTATATAGGTCTTGGTCTCCTACTCAAATTAACTAGCAATGAAGAATACCAACGATGAATTCTCTGACCAACAAACCCAACGAGACTTTGGCATCAGAGTAAGAGCACACTGAAGGCTATAGTAAGTTGAATTGCAAGAGAAGTTGAAAAAGGAGTTGTGTTTAAGTGTGATGAATAGTACAACTCTCACCATATGTGCAACAGTGCAAGAGAAAGCAATTCCAAGTAATGTTGGTGGAGGAATAGCTTGATGGAATTAGTCGGTTTGAGACAGTTAGTTACGGGGAGAAATATGACAATGGGTGCGTGCGTGCGCGCACGTGTGTGTATATATATATAATAGGCTAATGGTTAATGCTAAGGTGAGCCACAATGCTACATTAGATAGATATATTTATGAAAAAATTTGGATGGTTAAGATGAAGGACTAGAAAATTAAATATAGTTCTTAATATTTGTAAAATGACCCAAATGTGTTCTTCACTCACACAAACACTAGCCTATAGCCTCTCTCTTTCCCCTACAGCGATCACCTCAATCTCATCACACATGATCAACAACTGATGACCAGCCTCCTGTAGCTATTATGTCCAACAACTATGGCCACCGGCAACCCACGACTTGGAAATCACAGCTGCAAATCAGACCACAATAAACAACCCAATCAGGTCCAAAATGTTTTCATTGGATCTGTGATTCCCATGAGAAGGTGTGGCAACTAGTTAGTTGGTTTGTAACCTAATTTGACTGCGAGTCTCATCCATTCCTTTCATCTACTCCTTGAGTTCGACAGCCACGTCAATCCAATTCCAAAACATAATTTGATTGTTGTCTCCATAAGTATTTCTCTGTGGTACTTCTTGTATGGCATGCCATTGTGGCTGTTGCGCCTATTTGTGGTGGAACATGGGTTCTCAATCCTTATACCATGAATTAGGATGGAACTTGTTGGGTTGGGTAGCTTGATGACCACTTTGTCGCATGCCTCCGCCTTACGAAACCTTTAGAGTATTATGGGGTCTTCTGGGTCGTTACCATTGTGGGGGTGGTTGGTTGTCAGTTCACTACAACCTTGAAACGGCGGTTCTGCTCCTAGATCATTCGAGATTGTTCCGGAATCAGGCGATGAGTTCATTGAGGGTTGCTCCTCCGTTTTGGGCCACCACAAGATTGGCGTCGATGCTCTCGTGTTTAACGTGGACCTCCTAGGATGGTGACGTTGTGGCCCCATCCTCCTGTTGTTGATCGGTGGTATCGACATTATTTTTGAGGTTGTTGCACTTGTTGTCGGCCATTTTAGAGTTATGAGTTATCGACGTTCTTCATTTTTTGCTTCAAATTTTCCTTTTATATGACAAGCAAGTAGGTCAGTAAGTGACCAATTTGCTGGGCGAGTAGAAATTTGCTAGGCTAATTGTGCATTTTTTCATTCTGACAAAAGGCCCTGAATCTGGAAACCGCCTCAATTCCCCTGACCAACTCAAACACGCCTGGCCAATTTGCTCTGAAATTTCTCATCTTAAACCATTTATAAGTAAAATTGACACTTATCACTAGTTTAGTGGCAACTTAGTGGAAGAGAGGGTGATAGGTATGTAGTTGTTCAGTGGTGGATTTCTCGTTTGAAAAAGAGACGACAACATAGGGAAATTTCAAAGATATTTATAGCGGCTGTGATTGAGCAGAAGGTATGGTTACTGTTAGCTAGTATGGGAATTTAGCTAGTATGGGGATTATTAAACTTTTGTTCAATCACGGCCGCTATCGTGGGCGGAGAGAGAAATTGTGTATGGTCAGCCTATTTGATCTCTTATTTATAGTTTGACTCCTATCAATCAATATTCTACAAAGTAATCAAAGGGGTAATTTGGAGTTAGTCGTAACTTTGTAGCTAGCTTAGTTTAATAGTTAGTGGCTAAGTTGTAGCCTATTCCCTAGCTGATCAACATTACATAATTGACGTGCTCAACAGGGTGCTTCTTCTCTTCAAGCTATTATCATCCTTCAGATTTGTTCTCCCCAACTTTCTGCATACAATATATTCATGTTGCTGCAGCTTTAGAGTTTTGTTGTATTGTATTTGAATTAGTTTCGTTATGCTTTAACTCAATTAACTGTTAAAGAACAAACAACCCTAGCTGCAGCTATTTCCTAGCTGATCAACATTACATAGCTGATCAACAAAACAAATGCTAATTTATAATAGTCTAATATGTCTAATGAATGACTTCTTTTGGCATGATGGTCTCAAACGGAAAATTTATATACTATTTTAGAAATTAGAATATCTATCGCTTTCATAGTTATAATTTTTGAGGTTGAATATAGTATTGTTGCCATTGTTCAGGATATGAGTGGGACATTGGACATTTTCGTGGAGCTCAACGGCCTAATGTGGACTGCTTTAGGAGCACTTCATTTGGACTGTCTCAGGGAGAGGTCCATTAATATTTTGATGTTTCATTGACCTAGTGCAGGCTGATTTGGGATTGATATGATTTCATTATAAGTTGAAACAGGCCATCAAGATGTAGAACTTTTTTTAGTCATTGTAATGCTATAAAATATTGGTTTTCATGCATTAAAAATATTAATACTGATTCAACAAAAAACATTGTTTTTATTTATTAACTTTTCTTGGGATAAGAGTAGAGCATTTTAGGCTTCTAACTGCTGATATGAGTTGAATTTAAATAATTTTACTCATTTGGCCCAGTGTTATATTGGGTTTCTCCTACATCTTGGGTTGGGATCCATATATCATTGGTTGCAATTTTTGAGATTTGTGTTTCTTTGAAGGATTTTAATGTACTCCTCTTTCATTTGCCCTTTTCAGATTACTTCTTCAGATCCTTTATCAAATGTTGATAAAGAAAATGCAAACATATTGATGTATTGCACAGGAGGGATTCGCTGTGATGTGTATTCTACAATACTAAGGTAAATGTTATTTCATGATTTTTATTTTTGTTTTGCTTAGCTGTGTTAGAATCAAAGAATCAAATTCACATACTTATTATTAGGATTACAAGATGCAGAAAAGTGATTATTTATTCACTTGATGATGAAACTGATTACATACGGAGTATAAATAGTACAAGTAATTTAATTATGTAGAATCAAAATAAAGTTGGAAATCAAGAAAGTGATTCCCTATAAATGTATCTTTAAAGGAAATAAAAATAAAACTGAAATCTTAATTAATACATACTAATAACTATATAAATCAGAATCCTATAATTCTGATTTTTGATCTCATAATCAACACTCCCCTTCAACTTGGTTTGTAGATATCTATCATGTCTAGATTGGATCTGATATTTTCATATGTATTGTTGGGAGAGCTTTAGTTAGGATGTCTGCTGTTTGATTGCACAATGGTACATGATCAATACTTATAGTACTATTATTAATCTTCTCCTTTATGAAATGCCGGTCAATTTCCACATGTTTTATTCTATCATGGTGAACTGGGTTCTTTGTGATGTTGATGGCAGCTTTGTTGTCACAATATAACCTCACGGTGTAATAGGTTGGAATTTCGATTTCATCCAGTATCTTCTTCAGCCATATCCCTTCACAAATGTCTTGTGCCATGACTCTGAATTCAGCTTTTGCACTGCTTCTAGCTACCACAGACCGTTTCTTACATCTCCAAGTGACTATGTTTCTCCACACAAAAGAGCAATAGCCGATAGTTGACTTACTATTTGATGTACATCCAGCCCAATCTGAGTCGATGTATACTTCAATACCCCTATTTGTGTTTTTCTTGAAATGAAGACCTTCACTTGGTGTACCCTTAAGGTACTAGAGGATTCTATTCACAACTTTCTTGAGAACTTCAGTAGGACTTGTCATGTAGCAACTTTCCATGCTCACGGAAAATCCAATATCAGGCCGAATATGAGTTAGGTAGATTAATTTTCCAACTAGACTTTGGTACCTATCTTTGTCAGCCAGAGGACCTTCTTTGAAGTTGTTTTTGCTTATTGTTGAAGAATCAAGGAAACTCAGATTTGATTCTCTTTTATTTTCTATTATTCTATTTATTTTTATTTTATAATTCTGTCATTATTATTCAATATTACTATTGTAATTTTTTCTATATAAACAACTTAGCGCTGTAGTAATAAAATATGAAAGTAATTAGCCTTTCACTTTCTACATGGCATCAAAGCTCTTGGTTAGGGTTTTGTAACCTTGTGGTTTGTAACAATGGCTTTTTCCATTTTTTTGGCCATGAGGAAACTTCTAATGCCCTAAAGGTTGAAATCTAGAAACTCAATGGAAAAAATTATGTCTAATGGTCTCAAACCGCAAGATTGATACTAGACGATAAGGAAAAACATGGTTTCCTCACAGGAGATGTGCAAATGTCTGCCACAACTCATCTGAATTACAGGTTTTGGAAATCTGAGAACTCTGTTATTATTGCTTGGTTGCTTAGTAATATGGAATCAGTGATTAGAAAACTTTTTATGTTTTTGTCTACTGCGAAGGAAGTTTGGGAGGCTGTCAAAGAAACATATTCTGATATTCAGAATTCTTCTCAATATGGCAAGAATTGGATCTCTGCTATGATAATCATTGAAAGTGCTATGAGGACAATGTTTTGTTTATTAAGAGACAGGAGAACGATTGAGTATTCATGTTCTTGGTTGGACTTAATCAGCGGCTTGATGAAGTCTGAGGAAGAATATTGGGAAAGATTCCATTGTCATCACTTCGAAAAACGTTTTCAAAAGTTAGAAGAGAAGAGGCGAGACAAGATGTTATGACGGGTAAGTCACCTTCTGTTGTTGAGGTTGAAAGTTTTGCCCTAGTCATTAAGAATGAAGATGGGAAAAGAGATGACAAGAAACCATGGTGCGGACATTGTAAACGTTCATGGCACATACGTGATACATGTTGGAAGCTCCATGAAAAACCTTTAAATTGGAAGAAAAAAGAAGGAAACGACAGTCATGCCCTCCAAGCTAGTACCTCTGATCAAGAGAAGCAATCTTTTTCAAGCCCATCTTCTTTCACCAAGGAACAACTAGATCAATTGTACAAACTCCTTGATCTCAAACTCCTTCTTGCTCTATAGCTCAGAGAGGTAATTTTCCAAATACTGCTCTACTTAGTGTCACTCCCAGCCATACTTGGACTATCGATTCTGGTGCTACTGATCATATGACCGAGGAGTCGAGTCTGTTTTCTTCTTATAGTCCTTGTGCAGCAACCATTGCAGGAAAAAGTTCTGTTATTCAGTCACCTGTGTTAACCTTAAAAGATATCTTACATGTTCCCACACCAAAAACCAACCAAAAACGAGTACATGCTTTGAATCTATTTTTGTTTCTTCTAATAATGATGATATTATGTTATGACATTTACGGTTAGGACATCCTAGTTTTTCGTATTTGAAACATTTGTTTCCTAAATTATTTTCTAAGAATGATCCGTCTTTATTTCATTGTGAAACTTGTGAATTTGCTAAACATCACCGTTCTTCTTTTTCTACACAACCATATAAACAATCAAAACTGTTTGCAGTTATTAATAGTGATGTTCGGGGTCTTTATAGAATAAACACCTTTTCTAATGAAAAATGGTTTATAACTTTTATTGATGATCATACTAGAATTTGTGGGTTTATCTATTGAAAGAAAAATCGGAAGTTGGACAAGTTGTCAAAAATTTCTTTAAAATGGTGCACACTCAGTACCAAACAAATATTCAAGTCTTCAGAAATGACAATGGTAAAGAATATTTTAATATCCTTTTGTCTGATTTTTTTTTGCAAATGGGGTTGTTCATCAAAGTTTTTGTGTTAATAGACCCCAACAAAATGAAATTGTAGAGAGAAAGAATAGTCATCTTTTTGAGGTTGCTAGAGCTTTATTATTTGCAAATAAGCTTTCTAAATATTTGTGGGGTGAAGCTGTTTTAACTGCATCATATTTAATTAATCGAATGTCATCTAAAGTTTTAGATTTTCATACCCCTCTTGATGTTTTTCGAAATTATTTTCATTTGACTAGTGTATCTGCTGATTTGCCACTAAAAGTTTTTGGTTGCACTGCCTTTGTTTATGAACATAAACAACTTGACAAACTCGAGTCACGAGCAATAAAATGTGTTTACCGGTTACTCTCCAACTCAGAAGAGGTATCAGTGTTTTGAACCAAAATCAAAAAGAATTTTTGAAACAATGGATGTTACTTTTGTTGAAAATCAACCATTTTTTTACTGACATTCATTATTTTAAGTGATATAGTGTTGTCACAATTGTCACAAAATTATGAGACTTATATTGATGGACCAAAAGAAAATGCCCAAGAATTCATCTTGGAACTCAATCCAATTATGAATGAGGTTTCGACAGACTCGGAGGTGACAATTTCAAATCAAAATCACAATGATCAAATTCTTAATCCCAATAATAATGAAGGACCACTTGAAATGCCACAACATAATGACTCAGAGAAAGATACACAAAACATGTTTACTACCATTCACCCTACTTGGAAGGAAAATGTCTTTGAAAGAAGAAACCATAAACAGATAAATGAAGGACCCATTCTACGACCCTTCTAAGATTCTGAACCAATAGATAATCCAATACATCATCTTGATACATGTAAGTCTTCTTCTGTTCTTAAGAGTCATGTCGAATATCCTGATATAGACCTTCCTATTGCAATTAGAAAGTCTATTAGGTCATGCACTAAATATGTTTTATCTAATTATGTGTCATACTCAAAATTGTCTTCTTCATTTGCGGCATTTACCTCTAAGTTGTCTGCTGTAGAAATTCGAAAAAATATGCAGGAGGTTCTAAAAATTCCAAAGTGGAAGGGAGCTGTTCTTGAGGAGACGAGAGCTCTTGAGAAGAATCAAACTTGGAGAGTCATGATGTTACCTATAGGAAAGAATACCGTTGGCTATAAATGGGTATTTACTGTGAAATATAATTTTGATAACACAGTTGAAAGATACAAGACACGCTTGGTTGCTAAAGGGTTTACTCAGACATATGACATTGATTACTTAAAGACTTTTGCTCCTGTTGCCAAATTAAACACTATTAGAGTTATCTTGTCCTTGGCGGTGAATTTAGATTGGTCTCTTAACCAACTTGATGTAAAAAATGTTGTCCTGAATGGTGATTTGGAGGAGGAAGTATACATGGATAGTCCACCTGGCTTTGAAGATAAGTTTAGTTCAAATATGTGCAAACTATAAAAATCCCTTTATGGTCTCAAGCAATCCCCAAGGGCTTGATTTGAAAAATTCACTCGGTTTGTCAAAAGGTAAGAATATATGCAGAGATAATCAAACCATACGCAGTCATGAAGTTCTCTAATATTGATAAAATTGCAATTCTAATTGTATATATAGATGATATTATTCTCACAGGAGATGACATTGTTGAGATGGAAAGATTGAAGAAAAATTTTACAAAAGAATTTGAGATCAAAGATTTAGGCGCGCTTAAATATTTTCTTGGTATGGAAGTTGCTCGCTCAAAGAAGGGAATTATTGTTTCTCAAAGGAAATACATCCTAGATCTCTTGGAAGAAATTGGGATGAGTGGGTGTAGACCAGGAGATACTCCTATGGAATTAAATGCTAAACTTTGGGAGAAAGGCAGTGTTCCTGTTGAGATTGGAAGATACCAGAGGTTGGTTGGCAAACTTATTTATCTAGTCCACACTAGACCTGACATCGCTTTCTCTGTGAGTGTTATAAGTCAATTCATGCAGTTTATCGGATCTTAAAGTACTTGAAATTCAATCTTGGAAAGGATTTGTACTTCAAGAAAACTAATGACAAAGAAGTCTCTATATTTACAAATGCTGATTGGGCATGATCAGTTACTGATAGAAAATCCACTACTGGATATTGTGCCTATGTTTGGGGAAAATCCACTACTGCCCTGTATTTTTGTGATAACTTCCCATACGACACAAATCTTTCAATTGGGGGTTGAGTAGAAGTTCTCTTCCCTTTTCTTAGTGCAATAGGAACGTCACTGTTAGTTGAACTCGTATGGACAGGTTTTGAGTTAGGAAGAGTCTTACCTAAGGAGATTCCATTTTCTAGAGCCTGGTTAGATTCACGGCTTTGCACCAGAGCATATTTGACTCTATCACCAAATTGTTTTTCTTCCTCCTAGTGTAAATTTTCTAGTCAGCTTCTTGCACAGTACTTTTTACTAGTGTAGTTTCAAGGACATGTTCAGATGGTTTGGTGGGATTTTTTGGTGCTGTTGATGTGGAATTTTCTGGTAATGTTGTTATCAAATTTACTGGTTCTATTGGTGTAGGATTTATTGGTTCGGCTGATTCAGTAGATGTAGGATTTTTCTGTTTCTGCTGTTGTAGTTTGTTTGACTATCTCAAAACCCAAAAATTGGAATCATGTTGTTTCTTTCGGGATTAAGGTATTCTCCCCATGAATCCCATTTTTGGAGTAATAAGGTTGATTCTCAAATATCACATCTATAGTGTGGTCAAATTTTCCGGTTGTCGGGGAGGAACACCTATATCCTTTTTGGGTCAAGTTTGCTGCGGAGAGGGTTTATATTGTGAACAAAGGCTGAACATCTAAAAAAATTAAATGGGATTGAGGTGAGAACTCTGCTGGTTGGAAAAATAGTTTGGAGAGTGGAATAGGGTGTGTCCAAATTGAGGATACAGGAATGCATCCTATTTATGACATAGGTGGCTGAAAGGGCAACTTCTCCACAAAAATATTTTGGTACATTTGTGGCTAGCATGAAAGATCTTGTTACTTCTAGTAGATGCCTATTTTTCCATTTTGTGCCCCCATTTTGTTGGGGGGTATCTACACATGAACTTTGGTGGACAATTTCATGGATCTTAAAGTAGGACTCTAATGTTGAACTAAAATATTAATGACCATTGTCGGTTCTGAACACCTTCATTTTTGTTTAGAATTGTGTTTGCACCATGGTGTGGAAAAGTTCAAATAATTTTCCAACTTATGATTTCTCTTTCATGAGAAATATCCATGTGAATCTTGTGTGATCATTGATAAATGTAACAAACCATTTAGCCCCAGTAATGCTGCTAACCCGAGTTGGTCTCCATACATCACTGTGAAATAAGGAGAATGGTTGATATGGTTTAGGTGAGTATGTGTTTCGGGTATGCTTGGATAACTGACATACTTCACATTGAAAATTCCTTATGTTTTTACTGAATAATGAGGGAAACAATTTCTCTAAGTATATGAGATTTGGGTGACCTAATCGATAGTGCCACAACATTACAAACTTCTCACTATTTGGAGAAACCACTGCACAAGTATTGGCTTTGAGTTCTTTGGAGGAATCTTCAAATTGCAAGTAGTGAAGTCCAATACACTATTTAGCACTACATATTGTCTTACTCGACTCCAAAATTTGAAATTTACATAGATTGGGAAAAACTTTAGTGACACGTCTCAAGTCTATGGTCAGTTTGCTAATAGACATCAAGTTGCAATCATGTTTGGGCAGATACAGTACAAAATCTAGAGTAATATTTTTTGAAATAATAACTGAACTTGTACCAATAACCTTTGACAAGGTACCACCAGCAATTCGAATAGACAAGCTATCATGACAGGGAAAATAATTGTCAAATATTATCATATCTCCAGTCATGTGATCCGAGGCTTCTGAATCTATGATCTGTGATTTTGGTTTTCCTTTGCTAGTGTATAAAGCATGTAGAAAATTACCTTTTGGGCTACTGTAGTTGTACCACATTTTTCTGTAGTAAGAACAATCTGTTGGAGCATTTTCTGCAGAGCCTTTATTTGATCTATGTTGAATGGAGATGGATCTTGTTTTTCTTCCATTTCTTGTGGGTTTTGACCTCTCCCATTGAAGGTAGTTATGGCCATTCAACTTGTGGCCAGTGATGAGAAGTTCAATCCCTTCGATTGAGCTGGCAAGATTTATGCCAATCTTTGTGGGTGTGACTTCTGTTTTGTCTTCTTCTATGGCTGGGTCGATGAAAGGAGACTAGGGATGGTTCAGATCTAGCTTTGATACCATGCAGAAAAGTGATCATTTATTCAATTGATGATGAAACTGATTACATAAGGAGTATAAATAGTATAAGTAATTTAATTATGTACGATCAAAATAAAGCTGAAAATCAGGAAACTGATTCCCTATAAATGCTATTCTAAAAGGAAATAAAAATAAAACTGAGATCTTAATTAATACATACTAATAACAATACAAATCAGAATCTATGATTCTGATTTTTGATCTCATAATCAACATAATATTATAGATTAAGATTTGAATTAGCAATCTATATCTATTAGCATTTATTGTATTTATTTTATGTAAAAAGAGAGAGAGAGAGGAGACATGGGAATAATGTAATGAGATAAACTAGCAGTTGCCCTCATTTGATCTCATAATCAACAGAATATTATAGATTAAGATTTGAATCACCAATCCATATCTATTAGCATTTATTGTATTTATTTTATGTACAAAGAGAAAGACAGGAGACATGGGAATAATGTGATGAGATAAACTAGCAGTGGCCCTCATATTTATATTACTAGTAGGTTAAGTAGTACATAAGAGAGAAGTGGGCCGAGTCCATATACTCAAGACTGTCTAGTCCACTTCAAGTTGGAGCATAGATATTAATAATCATGTCTAACTTGTTACAAATGAAATCACTACGCACCCCATTCAATGCCCTTGTAAACATAAGAAGTAGATATGAGATTATGTTGAACCATCTATCCGATGAAGTGATAATCTACCTCAATATCTTTTGTTCTTTCATGAGAGATTGGATTTGATGTAATATGTATGACAGTCTGGTTTGAAACTTTGTTCCAGAGAAAAGTCTTCAACTTATCAATTCCTTCGTTATCATTTCTTGATTACAATATCATCAACATACACCACTAGTAAGATGCTAGCACAATTGGTTTGTTTAAAGAACACTTAATAATCACTGTGGCATCTTTTCGGTCCAAATACAAGGACCACTTCATTGAATCTCCCAAACCAAGACCTAGGTGATTGCTTCAAGCCATACAATGATTTTCTTAAAAGACATATGTGTCCACTCTCCCCCTGAGCAACAAAACTAGGTCATTTCTCCATATACACCTCTTCTTGTAAGTCACCATTCAAGAGGACATTCTTCACATCCAATTGGAACGAACAAGACCTGGTGATGTTTGGCAGCAAGAGATATAAGAATGTGAACAAATGAATGTTTAGCAATTGGGGAAAAAATATCAGGATAGTTAACTCCATATGTTTGGGCATATCCCTTGGTGACTAGTCGTGCTTTTAAGCGAGCTACAAAACCGTCAGGATTCATCTTAACATATAAACCCACTTGCTTCCAATTGCTTGCTTGCCTTGAGGGAGAGAAACTAAATCCCAAGTATCGTTATGCTCAAGAGCCATTATTTCCTCCTCCACGACATGTCTCCAACCATCATGATTAATAGCATCTGAAAGGGATTTAGGAACAAAAACTATGCCAGCAACAACGAGTTTAGAAGTAGCTGACAAAAGAGCTGACGACACATAAGGGGAATAGGATAAGTACAAGTTCATTTACCTTTGCGTAAGGCTATTGGAAGATCTAGATCATTTGCAGGATCTGCAGGCACTAGCAGAAGGGGTAGTGGTGGGATTAACTTGGGGATGACAAAGATTCCTATTTTTTTAATTTGGCTCAAATGTTGGGCTTAACTTGGGAGACAAGCATAACCTGTTGCAAATTCTTTTTTGCCCATTGTAACTATCCGAAAACAGGGTCACAAAATGCCACAAAACCTGCTGCCATAGACGACGCAAACAAAGCCTCCAGCTTCGATACTTTCAGCCAGCACCAAACAGAACGATTCTGCTAACTAAATTTCTCCATTCGGTGATTGTATTCATACTGACTTCAATTAGCGTTTCCTTTTCCTTTAATGACCGTGTTTGATTCTAAAAAAAAATTTTTTGTTGTTGTGTTCTCACTTCACATATTGTTTCCTTCTCCATTCAATGATTGTGTTCTCACTTACTTCGCTTATGTTTCATATTTTGATTTGCCATGTTTCCTTCGTTTATAATGCACAGGTTCTATATTCGCGTAAGTGTTTCCTTTGTTGATTTGTTACTTTTTTAACCGATACTTTTTATCGTATGGAGTTAAAATTTTGAATTTTTATTGTATTAATAGTATGACTTAATTGTAGTTTTAGTCCCCCTATTTTTAGTGATTCACGAAATCGATCCATCTATTTTAAAAATCGACAATTTTGGTCCTACCTTCTGATTTTTTAACTAAAAAATGGTGACGTGACATACTTTAAATAACGTGTCATTTATAAGTGAATATGTCATTTATAGGACTTTTTACCGTTTAGTATTATTTTTAAATGAGGTAAACTCTTACGAGTTTATGATCCAAGTTTACCTAGAAAAAATGAGTTTCCACATAATCTCATGTCCTAGCTACTGCATTGAAGCTGCCCCAAGTCTTCTCTTGGGCCTGATCCATCTCTTCATAAATGAGCCCCATGGGTGACTTCACATATGAATCCACCATCATATTTCCAAAACTTCTTATCTAAAATCAAATTTTCCACAAAGATCACATCATTACTCTTTGCAAGTTTACTAGACTTCTATTCCTTTGATGATATTAGAATATTAGAAAATATCTTATAATATCTTTTATATTATGTTAGAGTATCACGAGTTATTTCCTAGCATTAATTTATAGATATCTTTGATTATTTTTATGATTTGTTCCTTATTTAGGATGAAGTATGTGTATATATGTATAAATAGAGATTTACATTGAGTCTTTTGTATTAAAGTTACCATGAAACTATTATCAATAATGTTCAAATTTTTATTATTTTCTCTCCTCCTTTTATTTTAAATCCAACAACTTCAACATGATATCTAAAGCCTATTTCGATCCTCCTTGAACGATTTCGCCTCTACTCCATTGTCGAGTTCCCAAAAGTTTGGGAATATAATCATAATTTTTCTTTTTTGGCGCAATCATTCTTTTTTTCTGACTGCTGTCACTTCAGCCCACAATCGTTGTTGTCGCGCCGTCTTCCGTTGCTGCTGTCTGCCGCCGCAGCTGGAAAAGTTATCCAACAAGTTTTCCGACATAATCACTTCTATGGTGTGAAGAATCTCTCAATCTATACAACCTAGATTTTTCAAGCCAAAAGTTGCTCCGCGCTCACGTGCCTCCAAGTTCTACTGCATACAACCCACACGCCGCTGCTAACAGCCTCGAGTGCATATGCGTCTGTTTGCCTTATGATACGGTGTTTCAGTCCTCCAGATTGCATTTTCCCTCTTGGTTCAAAATCTGTTTTCAGTTTTTTAATTGGAGCCTCGAGCACATGCTGTCTATTTTTCCTTTGATGGTCATTCTGACGGTGTTCATTATTTTCACAACTAGCTTGGCAATTTTCCCAGACACACTGGCCTCATCTTTGTTCTAGATGTACTGGTCTCGCCTTTCTCTCCCTGAAGCACCCTCCATCTCCCTGAAGCAGATTCAAGTTTAAATATTTTGGATCTTCGGTATTATTGATTTGAAGCTTCCAAATGAAGTTTTTTAGAAGAACATACTTTGCTTTGTTCAATTGTTTTCCATGAATTTTTCTCAAGTTGATGATCATTCTAGCTATCTGGCTAGGCTATATTTATAGCAATTGTCTTCGACTTCACCTGCATCCCTGAGTTGCCTTTCCATCTATTTTTATTATTTTGCAGAACAATACATTGTTTTTTTGTAACAAGCTAAAACATAGTAAGCTTTAGCTTGAGGGGGAGTGTTAGAATATTAGAAAATATCTTATAATATTTTTTATATTATGTTAGAGTATCTTAAGTTATTTCTTATGATCAATTTATAATCATAGAGATATTTTAAAATATCTTTTATTATTATTATGATTTGTTCCTTATAATCATAGAGATATCTTAGAATATCTTTTCATTCCAGCTATCTGGCTAAACTATATTTATAGCAATTGTCTTCGACTTCACTTGCATTCCTGAGTTGTCTTTCCATCCATTTTTATTATTTTGCGGAACAATACATTGTTTTTTTGTAACAAGCTAAAGCATAGTAAGCTTTAGCTTGAAGAGGAGTGTTAGAAAATTAGAAAATATCTTATAGTATCTTTTATATTATGTTAAAGTAATTTGAGTTATTTCCTATGATCAATTTATAATCATAGAGATATCTTAGAATATCTTTCATTCTGGCTATTTGGCTAGGCTATATTTGTAGCAATTGTCTTCGACTTCACCTGCATTCCTGAGTTGCCTTTCGATCCATTTTTATTATTTTGCGGAACAATACATTATTTTTCTTGTAACAAAGCATAGTAAGCTTTAGCTTGAGGGAGAATGTTAGAATATTAGAAAATATCTTATAATATCTTTTATATTATGTTAGAGTATCTTGAGTTATTTTCTAGGATCAATTTATAATCATAGAGATATCTTAAAATATATTTCATTATTATTATGATTTGTTCCTTATTTAGGATTGGGTCTCTGTATCTCTATATTAGAGATTTTCATTGAGTCTTTATATCAAGTTAGCATAAAGCTATTATCAATAATATTCAAGCTCTTATTATTTTCTCTCCTCCTTTTATCTAAAATTCCACAACTTCAATAGATGTGAACATATTAACTTGTGAAATCTCTTCATTTTGAAAATTCTCTAAATTTATTATCCAAACAAAACAACTTATCTCGAAGAATTTGAATTACCCTATAAAATTACATTCACTTGTAAAATTCTCCCATCCAAACACACTCTAAGCAACTTAAGTTGCATCCTTTTTTTTCTCTTTTTCATATTACTAATTTTGATATATTGCTTTGATGCCATGTGGCAGGCAGCATGGATTTCAGAATTTGTATACCTTGAAGGGAGGTGTTTCTCACTATATAAAAAATGAAGGTCCTGCAGAATGGGTTGGAAATTTATTTGTATTTGACTCTCGGTTGTCTCTTCCTCCTCCTGTTTACTATCCTCAGGCCACAACTGAAGGTGGGACAACTTCGGTTTCTGGAGATGGCAAGTTTGCAAAATGCTACACATGTAATGTGGGAGTCAGTGAACTGAGACATCGGAATTGTGCGAATCTTGACTGTAATTTGCTTTTTCTGTGAGTCACCTTTCCCTGTTGCACTTGTCTTCTTTTTAATCAAGACTTAACCTGCCTTTTGCATTTGACGATTTTTATTTTCTCTTCTATTTGAAATATGATTCATTCATGTCAAGCATGTTAACCTGTCTTGCAGATGCTGCAGAAAATGTGTAAAGGATCTAAGAGGATGTTGTTGTTTGACTTGCACTACTGCTACTCGACTTAGACCTATTTTAAATGGAGACAAGAGATACAGAAAATGGCACACCTATCGTGACATGGATTTGCAAGGCAAGATAAGAATTTCAACTTCATCGCCCATATTAACTACACCACAAATTCATCTTAAATAATGGATGCGGGTGAGTAATTATGTGCACAGCTCTCCTGCCTGTCTCCTCCCCCCGCCCCATCTCTCTCTTATATATAACATCTATAATCTATATAACATTAAATAGAGGAGTAGAACTTTTTGATATGGCTTTTATCTTGACAAATATACCCTTTATATCCACATTTAAACCGCCATTAAAACTTAACTGCAAAATATGGTTATCATGGAACGCTGCATAAAAAATTAATAGCATCAGATATAAAATACCTAAATAATTTATAAATTGTAATTAAAATTATTCAAAAAATTAATATTATTCTTTGATAAACCAACACATATTTCAGTCAAAAATTTGATCTTCAACGTTCAAAATTTAAATACATGAATATTTCGACCACTTTAATTTTGGTACATTTATAAAAATAAATATATTTTCATTTTATACTATTATTCTGTACATGGTCGTCTTAATGTTTTTAGATGTTCGAATATAAAAATTAGGCTTCACGATTCTAACATTTGATGATGGTGGTGGCGCCTGGTAGGCTGTGAAGTGGCTAGAATATCATTAGAAGGGGGGTTGAATAGAGATATTCAAGATTTTAAAAATTCTGTTTTAGTTTTAGACTACTGTCCTCTTTCAAAGGTTGAAAAGTTGAGAGAGAAAATAATGACACACGAATTTTTATACTGATTCACCCAATGATGGCTATGTCCAGTCCTCACACTCTTGTGAGTTTTTAGTAAGTATCAAAAGCTATCAGCCTTTCACTGAGGTTAATTACAAATTGTGTATTCTTTAACTTCACCAAACTTACAATTTTTTCCTTCTGATTTCTCTTCAAGTGTTACTCACTTGAAGTTCTAAAGATGATATGAAGTAGTTTGATAGGATTTACTTTCTACAAAGATGAAACAAATATCTAGTATAAGATTATAGAAAGCTTGAAAGGAGATTGATAATGCTGTTAATAGCCTCTTGATATTTTTCTGTTTTGCTCGTGTAGTTGTATGTTTTGCTGAAGAAGAGCAGTCTTCCTTTTATAGAGAAAAGGAAATTTTCTCTTCAAGAAAATTTTCCTTTCTGACCTTTTTCCAAGATGTAATGATCCTCACTTTTGTTTTGAATTTACAGCCTTGTCATTCTGTCCTTTTACAGCATGGCACTTGGGAGGTTACTTCTTTACTTGGCTTTCCAGGAGGTTAGATCATTCCATACGCTTTTAACAACTGGTCAGTGCTCTTTTCTGGTTCCAAGACATGACCCTTCTCTGTTCGCGAATGCAACTTTTGATAATTTGGAACTGTTAGTTGTTTTGTAGGAGGATGAAGAAGTAGCTAGAGTTCATCCTCTGGTGATCTTTTTATGGTATTCATTTTCTGATATATTTACCTTTTGGTGTTTCATCTTCAGATGTTTACATTCTGGTGTTCATCTTCTGATGTTTACCTTCTGGTGTTCATCTTCTGATGTATATCTTCTGATGTTCATTTCTTATCCTTTGTTGTTCGTCTTCTGATATATATCGTCTGATGTGCATCTTCTAATGTTCATTTTCTGATGTCGGCCAACTTGGACTAGCAAACTGGTCTGCTGAGATCCTCTGATCTCGGCCAACACTTGACCATACATTCTGACCTTCTGATTTCGACCAATACTGGGCCATGGTCTGATCTTCTGATTTTGGCCAACACTCAACTGGGTCTGGATTAAATCTGGACAAATGATATTTCAGTCTGGACCTTTTAGCTTATCTTCTGATTAACTCTGAGCTGTTTATCATTTCACTGCCAGACCATCTTCTGGTCAGAATAACTTCTTGACTAAGTCTGACTTATGATTCCTTCTGGTCTGGATCAAGTCTTTCAGGCTTCCTTCTGGTATGGTCCATGTCTCCTTCTGACTTTGGTTCCTTCTGATATGGGCCAGCAAAGATATCCTCTGGAGATTTCAGGATGCATCCTCTGGTACCTTTTGGATGCATTATCTGGTGTCTTCAACTTTTAGGTTTTCTGCTTCTGGAATTCTGCTTCTGGTTTTCTGTTCCAGATGTTTTGCCTCTGGTTTTCTGTTCAAGATGTTTTGCTTCTGGTTTTCTGTTCCAGATCTTCTGTTTTTCAGATGTTCTGCTTCTGATGTTTTAACTTCAGATTTCTGCTTTAGGAATTAACGGCTTTGTTTCCTGCATGCATTCATTCTTCTGGACATGAAGTTGCGATCTTTGGATCCTGTTCCTTTCTTAGTACAATACTTAACTGCACACATTAGTGTAATCATAATCTTAAGATAATTTTGTTATCAATTAAAAGAGATTTTTTCTCAACAGGCTGCAATTGTCACAAACTCAGTGGTGGGAAACTAATTATTTATTTCTGGCAATAAATAAGGATATAAATGTACAAAATTAAGGATATATATGTAATTTTTCAAAGATTAGGGTATATTAATTTTTTTTTAAAATATAAAATAAATAAAAAAATATATTTAATAAACGCACTTATTGTTATTATTAAATAAACGCACTTCCATCTAATTTTCACCATTTGAACACTTAATAAAAAAGGCTAACCACCTATTTATTTAATTGTTTGAAGTTGTTTAATTTTTACTCTAAAAAATCCAGAACCTAATTTTATCTCTCAGATTCATCACTTAATGCTATAAATTGAGAACAAAAATCACTAAAGAGGAGAAAAGTTTTCTGAATACTAAAAAAACAGTAAGAAATTAAGGAGTAGAAGAGAAACAATAAAGATAAGATATTCTATATATATATATATATATATATATATAATTTGTTTTTATTATTACAGTATGTATACAAATAAATCTCGTTGTTATTACAACAGTATGCCAAACAAATCGAATAGAGTAGTTGGAACTTAAATTGTCGTTTTCGTTGGGACGATTGTCGTCAGTCGCCACCGCTAACCGCTTTTGGTTCCAAATCTTTGGGGTTGCTTTTTCCAATAAACGTTGGTTAAATTTCTTTATGTTATTTGTACCAGTAACTGGTTTATGGATGAGTGCTCTTGGAGTAGTCGGTCTGGCCCTGAACCTACGTGCCTATGACTTTGTTTCTCAAGAAATCCGCGTAGCGGAAGATCCTGAATTTGAGACTTTCTACACCAAAAATATTCTCCTAAACGAAGGTATTCGTGCGTGGATGGCGGCTCAAGATCAGCCTCATGAAAACCTTATATTCCCTGAGGAGGTTCTACCACGTGGGAATGCCCGACTTATCAATTTATCCGGTAAACTACTGGGGGCCCATGTAGCCCATGCCGGATTAATAGTATTCTGGGCCGGAGCAATGAACCTATTTGAAGTCGCTCATTTCGTACCCGAGAAGCCCATGTATGAACAAGGCTTAATTTTACTTCCCCATCTAGCTACTCTAGGTTGGGGGTAGGTCCTGGAGAGGAAGTTATAGACACTTTTCCATACTTTGTGTCTGGAGTACTTCACTTAATTTCCTCTGCAGTATTGGGCTTTGGCGGTATTTATCATGCACTTCTGGGACCTGAAACTCTTGAAGAATCTTTTCCATTCTTTGGTTATGTATAGGATAATATTTTCTATATATATAGAGTTTTATTATTATTATATTCTTATATTCAATATTAGATATTTTATTGAATAAAAAAAATCGAAAAATGGGAGCACGTTGATTATATTGAAAGTAAGGAGCAATAAAATATCGTGGGTAAAGATACTATAGCTTATATACTAATCTTGATACGCAATGCTGACATGACTAGAAAAAAAACAGTTCAAATACCACTTACTAATATCACCGAAAACATTGTGAAAATACTTTTACGAGAGGCTTTCGTTGTTAAAAAGATGTCACATCTAATTAATCTAATATTTAAAAAAAATTAATTTTAGATTCATTTATTAATTATAAGGTTGTATAATTCGTATTCTACTACTCATGAATTAAAGGATGTCATTTTTAGTTAACATTTAATAATGATTTTTTTTTATTAATTCATTTATGAATTTTAATTTATTAGTTTATCTGTGAAGATGAGATTTTAAAAAAAAATATTTCAATTAATTAATTTGTGTTTTTTTTAAGGCAATACTTATTTGTGTTTTTTTTATGGAATTTAATATTTAGTTGTAAATCAAAAACAGTTTTTTTTTTTTTTTTTAAAATTGAATAGGCTGGACCCAACTTGGCTAAAAAAGGTTAAAAGAGGTTGAAAGGAGGAGGAGGAGCAGTAGTAAACACGATTTATTTAAAAACAACACATCCGTATTTTCTAACCAACAACTACGTAGTTTTGATTTCGCCATCGCACCGGAAGATATGTAGGAGCAAGATCACGCTATTGTCAAACACATTAATAAAAAATTTCTTTTTCCCTCTTTTCTTTAAGCACATATTTATTTTAAAATCACATTAAAAATAAATAATTAATATTCATATTTAATAATAAGGACAAATAAATATATGTAAGTTAATACTAATTTTGCACAATTAATTATAGGTAACCGTATTTTAACGGATGTCGTAGGGTATTAATACATTCCCTACGCACAATCGACTCCCGAACTCAAAATTTAGTTTCAAAGACCTTTTTTGTTTTTCTTCTTTTTTAAGGGTTTCCTAATGTTTTCCCTATTTTAAAATAAATTTTGGTGGCGACTCCATTGAATTCGACAAACACTCGAAATTTAGGCCATGACACTTCCTAATTAGGGGTTTTGTGCTAATGTTCTGGTTGCACGGGTTGATCGACGACCCTGATCCTAAATGGTTGGATGCTATGAGTTTATTCACTGATTTATCTTTTTTTATATATAGCGATGTTAAATTTATATTATTTTGATGTATTTTTTTATAAAATGAAAAATTCGTTAGTCAGCTAAATCAGTTGTAATCAAAGTGCAAATACAGTGCAAATACAAGGTGTACATTTCTTAACCTAAATAGTATCATCCAAAATTAAAGCAAACTTGATTGAAGTGCGACTAGAGACATTAGGAGTTCTCTTTACATAAGCCACTACATATAAAAATAAAAATAAAAAATTGTGACAATTATGTAGAATAGTGATTTTTTAAGTTGCAACAATCAAAATGACATCTTTACTGTCTCTAATAATCGTGTCAATTTCTCAAAATTTTTGTTTTAGGTCTTTTTATCATTGGAATAAGACGTATAAAAGTATAGTTAAAGTTGCTTAAAATCACTCTAATGATTTAGGATATTGAGCACAGTATGAGAAATATTATCACTCATAATGTGCCAATATTTTTGAAAGAAGATAGTTGGCATTACATTTGGGTCCGAACGCTGTAGTAGGTTTCATAAATTTTGAAGGCAATAAGAACTTCTTTACCTATTTCATAGTCTTGAGGAACATGATTACACTCTTTTATGTGGAGGCTTTTTCTCACTACAAACACTTGAAATAAAAAAATAAATAAAAATAGTAAGTAAATTTGAAGCAAATATGGTGAATTAAGAGGATTTGCCTTCACACATATGGTAAACATGCAAAAACAAAAATAATCATATTATAAAGTTCACATTTATTATGTAACTTCGGTGGTTGAGTTAAATATTTTTATTAACGTTGAAAATGACAAGAATAAGAGGATGATAAATGACATTATAAAGACAACTGAATTGACTATGTTGTGGTCTTAACAAGGATCCATCGAGTTAAATGAAATTTATAGAATAAGACGCTAAATAAAATTGATTTTTTAAATATTATATATATATATATATGTGTATATATATATATATATATATATATTAAATACCTAATTTTGTATTAATTTAGTCTCTCATTTCGTTAAAGTTATAAACTAGTCTGTAATTTTTTTTTTTTACCGTTAATCAAATTAGTCTTTGTTGTCATGTTTTCTCAAAGTCTTTAAAAACAAAGTTACATAGTCTTCTTCCACGCACTTTCAAAAGAAGCCTTTTGTATTATCTCAAACTCATTCTTACATACATCATCGTCTCTAAACTACAACGTTGTTGCTCCATTTTTGAGTTCGTCTTCTTTGTTCAATCATCAAAGTCAGTTATAAATCATTTCTCTATATTGCAATGCGAGCTTTTTATTTATTTTTATTTTTTATGTTACTTTTAAAAAATATTCATTTTGTAATAACAACAACTAGTTTAGTAACAACAAAAAAAATGAATGGGCTTACCGTTTAAAGGTATATGTAATAAGTATTTTATTGATATGATATCTAGTGTTATGTCTATTACTGGTATTAATAGATATTAATTTATTTGTTAATGATTTGATATTATATATGTTAATGATAGGTGTTAAATATTTTTCTATTGAATATGTTATGTACTAGGTTTGTGAAATAAACAAGTATGTGGTTTTAGGTAAGTGATATAACCTAGTATGTGGTATTAGGTCAAACTAATTTAATATATGTTACTAATTTCAAGGATGTTTTTGACATCAAGAGATTAATGATAAAGAGTGAGTTGATATTTATTAACAATTTGGTATTTATGTTGGGAAAAATATATGGTATTCGAGGATCTGTTATACCAACTCCAAAAGCAACTCCAGTGAGAACTTCAACTCCAATGAGAATTCTAACTCCAAAACCAACTTTAGTGAAACTTCCAGCTTCAACTATAACTCAAACGACATTTTCAACTCCAATGAGACCTCGATTTTGACCACCATTCATTATTCCAAATCCACAACACAACAAAACAAGAGAACAATCATGACATTCATTCCTACACTAGGATTTCGTCCACCACAACCTTAAAGAGATATTTTAGGATGGTAAAGAATTTGTATTTTGGATATGTTTTGGATATGCTAATTCATAACAATGTTTTAGTTTATGTGCATATTATAGGTGTAGTTTTTGGTATGATTTGCTATTTCAAAACAATGTATCAGTTTGGACTCCTTTTGTTCAGTTTGAAGAAATTAATGCTATTTTAATGTTTCTATTTTATTGTTTGAGTGTCATTTCAATTTTTAACCAATCTGTCATTTCATTTAAGTGTTGTATACCAGCTTGCCATTTTAAGCATAGAGAAGGTATGTAACAACCATGCTGATAATTTGTAGTTCATCCATTTTTTCAGTTTTTTGTATAGCCAATTTGATTAAAGTTCAACAAAAAAAAAAACACTATATCAATTACATTTACGTTCAAAACCATCAACAACTAAATTAAACAAGTACATTAATAACAATTACATTTATAACCTGTGTAGTGAGCCTAACAATCCATAATGTAATGAAAAACATCATAAAAAACCACATGACAACAAAATAATATTTTTGTTGCTTTTGTTCTAAGATTGCTGCATCAATCTTGTTCATAATGTTTACCAAAACTTCTCTCAACCAAGTTTGTTCTGCCATTACAATTTTAATATTGTCCATAAGTTCATTGTGTTCTTCCATAATCTTTGATTGTTGTCTCTGTACTATTATCAATCGATCAATCTTGGCTATAAGTTCACATTCATTTTTCAATACTTCATTTTTATTTTCAGCAAACACCAACACATTTAGAAACAAATATGTCAGAAGTTTCATCACACCATAGAAGATAGGAACAACAACCCTCTTTTTGAAACACAATAACTCAAATTATCAATGAAGAAGAAACTATAATAGATGATAGAAATTATAATAATAGAAGAGTTAAAACAAAGTAATTTAAGTATTTTTTGAGTAAAACCCCCCAAACAGAACCAAAAGAATAAAAAAAAAATGTACATTTGAACATTACCTTTCAAATAGAGCAACCAAAGAATGGTCGATCCAAATTTGCATTTGTCCTTGAAATCATCACATTTTTCGTTCCACACAAACAAAAAAGAATTGATTAGTTTTCCTCAATACATGATTCATCAAACTCCAAATGACCAACATAGTTTTTCCCTTTCATAGATGAAGTAAATTAAGAGATACCACCCATCCTATCATATTCATATTGTTCTAAAAAATATGGTAGAATTTATTGAAAAGAAACAATGGTGGAAGAAAATATCAACGAAGAAAGGAAATAAAATTGAGGAAGAAGACTTTTCAATGACGTGTTGTAAAAAACACATTTTATTGCAATTTAGTCACCAACATTGTTGACAAACATGACAAATAAGTCACGAGATTTACTTATGAGATTTAACGAGTCAGTTCATCGGTCTTAACATTGTTGATTAACTAATATTAATATAGAGAGACTAATTTAATTAACAATAAAATTTTTTATAAATTATTTTAGAATTTTAATGAAATGAGAGACCAAATGTTAATTCAAGGTTACAAAATCCAAATTAGATATTTAATATATATATATATATATATCAAAAGAATATGCATTGAAAGTGTCATCCAATCAAACATCACCTTACTGCCACATCATTATATCATATTTTTAAATAATTAATTGAATAATAACTCTTTAACTGTAATTTGTAGTCCCCTCTCTGAAAACCGTCGACACCCCGCTGCATCCCGGTGTCCCTGTGGGGTTAGAAAGCATGGCTTTGTTGGTCGTGAGACTATGATGCAGTAGCACCGTCCATATAAATCCTTTGTATGTTGTAGAAAAAGAAATAGAAAAATAAGGTTAGTGGTGTTTCAAATCAATGGACAAAGGTAACACTCTCATATTCAGTTGTCATGTGGCGACGGCCCCATCAACCAAACGAAATCGGCTTCCTGCACGCGCCAAAGCACAACCACAGCAGCCCCAAGAAATACGGGTGTGCACCAACCGTACCTGCCGGAGACAAGGATCCTTTCAAACCCTAGAAACCCTCTCTGGCATCGCTCCTCCAAACGTCGCCGTAAAGTCTTGTGGCTGCTTGGGGCGGTGCGGCTCCGGCCCCAACCTGGTGGTCCTTCCTGATGGAATCATCGTTGGCCATTGTGGGACGGCTGCTCGGTGTTTGGATGTCATGGTAAGTCTGTTTGGTGTTGGAGATTATTCCAAAAGTAGTTTGGATGCGCTTGCTTTGAGGAAGAGGGCGGATCTTGAGTTTGAGAAACGAAATTTCAGTGAGGCTGAACTTTTGCTTTCACAGGTACACGCGTTTCTATTTTTATTATTATAACAGGAAATCAAATAAACATAATTGATTTTTTCATTGCAGGCTATAGATTTAAAACCATTTGGTGGCATACATGTCACATTTAAATGCAGGTTTGTTAAACTTGATGATTATTTGTATTTGGAATTGAAAACACTTGCAAAAATGGTTGTATATGTGATTATTTGTAATTTGACATTCAGGTCATTAGTAAGGCTAGAGTTGGGCAACTATTCAGGTGCCCTCCAAGATGCTAAGGAGGCGTTGGTATTAGCTCCTGGGTATCCAGAGGTGACCCAAATTCTTCTATTCTTTTCTAAACTACACCGTGAGGCATCCCTTAGAAAATTGTGGGATCACAGCGGCTATCAACGTCCCTGCTAAAAAGTACTAATTCATTCATTCTCATTAAAAACTTGCCACTTTGTCAATTACAAATACTAAAAATAATCAACTAAAGTTTTAATTTGTGACAAGTTATATGGTTTGGGTGGTTAATGATGTGTCTCATTGCTAATCACACCATAAAATCACCAACTTTGCTACCAAAGAATTTATGGTGTGAAAGTTTTGAGTGATGAAGTGACAAGTAGTCTCTGAAGTTAATAAAAAGTTATGCCGAGAGGTGCAACTCTTAGGAGGTTGAGTTTTCCCATATAAAAATTGTTTTGAAAATGCAATGTTAGTTCTGAACTTGTGTATATTTTTTTTATCCTTTATAGGTCCACCTTTCGATACAAGTGTCTCAGTCATGGTTATCAAATCTAGATTCAAATTGTGAAAGGAAAGTTTTTTTTTTGAATTGTGAATCGATTCTTATTATGAATTGTAAGATATGTTGACGATAAAAATATGACAATTTATAGTAAAAATTTGTAAGATAACAAAATTATAAGTTGATAACATATACAACCACAAAATAACTCAAGATTTGAGTCATAAAGCAAACAACAAAAGAAAAGTGATTGGCTAGCTATCCAAAGTTACCAAAAAATGGCTAGTTAAACTAAGTTTAGGTAGTGATTTATTAGAATGAATGGAGATTCAAGATGAGATTCATGTCCAAAATACATACACGCCAGGGATTCATATATATTGAATTCAGTTTTGCATCTATTCAAGATACAGCTCATATGTGTATCGTAAGATACTGATACCTTCAATCTGAATGCTAATTCAATTTCCCATGCCCAGTTCCCTGATTTAGGCAGTCAGTGAAAGCTTTACCTTCTGATTGTTCTCAAAATCTGTTGATACAATGTCATATAGTAAGAGATTTTGGTCTTGATCTTGCTCAATTTTATTTTCCTATCATCAATGTGGGTATGCACATTTTTCACTCATTTTCTGTGCCTGCATATTAAACAAATAGATAATCATCTAAAAATAATGATTTATGGCTTCTCATCAGTCTATTAACTTTATATTCACTTTGCAGGCTTATATATGCCAAGGCGATGCCTTTTTGGCATTGAACATATTTGATTTGGCAGAGCACTCATATTTAGCATCTCTAGATATAGATCCTTCTATTCGTCACTCTAAATCATTCAAGGTAGCGTTGAATCTTTGTGTTGAGCTATTCTGACCATATTTATTTCTTTTAACCTAAACAAATACACACCTACAACTTTTTGAAAGAAGATGCGGTAAAACTGACAAGAGAAAACGATGATTGTATTTCCCATTGATTTTTGAGATCTACGCCATGCATTAATCTCAATGTAAAAGAAATTGTATGAAGAAATAAAACAGTGGTCAATATAGCGGCGTGGGGGTTTTCGCTACTGCTATAACACCGCAGTCTGCACCTAATGAGATAAAAAATTCCAAAAAAGCCCTCAAAATGTAAATGTTTGGATTTTTTATTGGGGATTTTAGGATTTTCGCAATTATGTTCTCTCTTGCTCTATGTCTCACTCGTGCTGTCATATTTCACCCTCTCATTAGTCAGTTACAACTATTTGTTGAGTTTTTATGTAAATAGTATATTTATTTAAACTGTATAAATTTTTTAAAATAGCAGCCATCTTGCTATCCTTATCTCACTATAGTGTTTTTGGGGCTGGACGCCACACTCCACTATCAAGGATTGATAACACTACCATAAAAGAATATTCAGATATGGGCTATTATCCTTGCCAAAGAATCTATTTTGAATAATCTCTTGCATATGGAAAAACTTAAAACTTTTATTTTTTGATAAATCAATTACAAAGTCATGATATTTACTGTTTTACCTGTATACAAATTTGAAGGAGCTATTCTACTGGAGTAATCACTTTTCTCCTCATTCATGTTTAAGCAGGCTCGAATAAAAAGGCTTCAGGAAAAACTGGCTGGTGTTAATACATCATAGGATCTGGCTTGCGAATTCAATTGTAGTGATTGACAAGAGGAATGTTTTTATTATCGTTGCCGGTGTGTATGCCCTTTGGCTTTTGCATTTGATTGTATTATAAGTTAACTTTTTTATCTCTAATTAGGGGGGACAAACAGATGTGCCCGTCTTACCACTTTTTTCTTACCCTTCATTATATATATATATATATATATATATATATATATATATATATATATATATATATATATATATATATATATTGTTGTATTTTATTATATAATCATCAAAAATTTGAAATTTCAATTTGGAACAAAAATTGTGTTGTTAAGGATAAATTTGTGCAGAAAAATATTCGACCTCAATTGATAGTTGCTTTCGCAGTTCCCTTTATATATGAACTTATTTAAATGTCAATTTCAATATCTATATTTTTAAATTTAAATTTGAAAAAGAATTGTGTTGTTAAGGCCAAATTTATACAGACATAGGACCGACTATATATGGTAGTTACTTAGCTTACAGATTTAGTAAATATATCCCACGTCATTCGACCACGATCCTTGGTTAACAACACACAATTTTCATCGGTGAGTATGGCAGAATACTTAGCTTACTCACAAAGAATGAAGAGTGGAATTTTAAATTAAGCATTTCACTCTCAGCTCATATGGATCTTAGAACCTTGGAGCATTCATTTGACTCATACAACTGTCATTCGTTTGATACGAATCTTAATTGATGAATTGCTCAATCCTTTTGATATCTACTTATATATAAAATATTAAAATAAATTCTCAAATTATTAGGTTGACACATCATATGTTATATAATTCAATAATATGATATGACACATCAATAATTCATTTTTTTTTTCATTTTATTATTTCTTTGTCTGTTTATATCTCTATAATTAAAAAACCATCAATAAAAAAATGTAACTTCTATTACAAACTTGATTTAATTAATTTTTTTTTAATTCATTGTATATAAAGACATCACAATATTTTAATTACATTTTAATAATTAAAATGTAGCAACTATAAATTACCATAATATATAAGAAAATATAATCATCACATCTTTATGAACAATACTAAAATTTATGCACAAACAATCCAACAAAGTTTAAATAAAAATATTGAAATAAACCAACATATTTGAATTAAGCGGCCTATGAAAAAATAACAACAAATGATATTTTCTTTTAATAAAGTTAAATTATATTATGCTGATACAAATTTGATATAATATATTAAAACAAACCCCCAAACTATTATACTAACACATTACATCTTTATATATCATATAATACTAATTATATCACATGATTCAATAATATGACATAACAAAATTTATTCATTCTTTTTCATTCTACTACTTCTTATCTATATCTCTATAATTAAAAATCAATAAAAATATAACTTCTATTACAAACTTAATTTAACTGTAAATTACTTTTTTTTAATTCATTGCATATAAATATATCACAATATTTTAATTACATTTTAATAATTAAAATGTAGCAATCATAAATTATACGAAAACTCATATCTTCAAAAATAATACGAAAACTCATGCACAAATAATCCAATGAAGTTTAAATTAAAATAAAAAAAACTATTGAAATAAACAAACTCATTAAATTAGTAAGCCTTTGAAAAAAATAACAGAAAATTAATTTTTTTTTAAAAATAAAAATGTTAAGTTATACATTGAATACTATCAAAATATAATATACAATTTAGTGTATATTTTTTCCTTATTAGTATTGGGTATTATTCTATTCATTCAATACAACATAATTTATTTTATTTTGGTACAACAAAAAAAACATTTATTTATATAAATTGTTCATGAAAACAAAGATACTTACTAGATTTATAGGTTGGAAGAAGGATAAATTAAAACATAGTTTCATTTAACAGCAAAAGTAATCAAAATTAAGTGGTCACACGTTACCATTCACAACATTATTTTGTATTTTTGTCATAAAAAAATAGTACTTTAATTTATTCTTTATAAAAACTCTCCAAAAAGGATACAATCAAAATAATTTTGAAAGAAATACATGACATAACACCTCTAATTAAGTGTTAGCTATTTAAAGTTTAAGTGGAAATGAAACAAAAAATATAAGAAATAATTGTACATTCAAGATAAAAAATAAAACAAAAATAAAAATTATTATCATATAATGATTACAAATATATATATATATATTAAAACATACAAAATAATGTATAAAAACGATCACCATTTTTTTTAAACATATTTTTTAGAGTAAAAATCACATTTTATTAGAAACTTTTTCATTGTTTCCATTTTATTTATTCCTTCTTTTATAAAGCCAACTTATAAATATTAAAACTTTTTTCTGATTAAATTGATACCCTATAAATATCATCTTCAAATTTTTTTAAAAATTCACATTAAAAGAAAATTTTCCAAATTATACCCACATGGCACAAATTATCTCTAGTTTCTGATTATTTCGCTATCAAAACAAAAAAGCAACATTAACTGTATTATATTCAATTAACCAAGTATTTACAAGTAAGACGGCATATATATGGACAACGCATATAGAAGGATGCATACAGTGTCGATACATCTTTGTCATTTTTATGTATTTTTAACAGTATAATCACCAAGTTGTTGCAATGGTCGTTGTCTAGGTATTTGGATCAATAAGAACAATGAGAAGGCACAAGGACACACATGTAAGACATTGCTTGCAGATTGGAGAAAAAATTATGGTGAAAGAAGAAAACAAATCTAACTGTTATTTCCTCCATCCCTTTTCCATCTCAAAGGAGCAGTGAGTGTTGTAAGAAAAAAGAAGTACGAAGTACGAACTATAACACTAATCAAACCATTTTTTGGACGACCACAACGCCAAAGTGGTATAGTAGATATAAGCCTAATTTATATCTTGCTGCAATGTGTTAACTCAACTTTATCCTCAAACCTTTGCTACAATGTGTTTATAGAAGAATGTAACCCACCAACTAAAGAATACACTTCTCTTTTTGGTGACATCAAAAAAATGCTACTGTACTGTAATAGGTGTATTTACTCATATTGTATAAACAACTAAATAAGAATGGATTTAGCTTAGCTCTGAATGAGAAGAATCACGAGGTTGGTCAAAATATATGAAAGTACAAATCAAATCACATCATTGAAAACTAACTGATACATGAGAAGAAAATCATACGCCACACTTAAGCAGCTCAATGCACGTGCCACATCACAACACAACTCTCATCTTGTGACATCTTTTTTTGATCAACAATCTTGGGACATCTGTGCCAAGGGCTAGCTGAACGATTTATTATATATAAACTTGCACCATTGACACTCCTCCTGCAAACATATACGTACTCAAATAACAAAATTTGTAACTGTGTATGTCATCAGAAGTGCCCAAGCATGAGTTATTAAGAAATGCAACTAGCGTGTAAGGGATAGAAGAAAGGACTTTCCAGGTGATTCAAGTGAAAGCAAACTTAAAAAAATCTTCAAATTTTTTCCACATCGAAATCTTTCAATTCTATGATTCTTTGACGATTCTTTTAACCATTGAAATAAATAAATAATATGAGAGATTACAGATAAAAGTATATTACTGTCTTACAATCAAATGTTGCCCAGCTTGAAGGAGGTACAGTTGAGAAGTTCTGTTTATTGTCATGGATGCAAAGCAAACTGAAAAAATCAGCAGTATTAATGCTCTTTCCTGGGAACTTGTCAAAATCAACCGATGAGGATGGTCTCTTTAATGGAGGTGAACTCTTCTTTTGCATGTCCAAAGAGCCCTGAAATTGCATAGATACACTTAAAAAGTGTCTTAATTTTTGTAAATATTGTAAGGCAGGCAAAAATGCAGTGTGAGTAAAACGATAGAACTTAGCATATTAGGAGGGTTGAAGAGCTGATAGAGTTGCAAGTGGTTTACTACAGTTAAAAGGACCAATGCAGAAGTTTATGGCTCCCTTCTACCATGCCGCCTTCCAATCCATATTTGAAACAAGTATAAAATTCCCATATTAGAGTATCTAGTCTTAAGCACACTCTCACCACTAGAGATGACTTTCTCATGTAATATCTAACTGATTAGTATCAGTTAGTTAGATTCATTTCTTATCTCAAATCTCAACAACCTATATAATGGTTGATCCATTGTGTAATAGCTATTATCGAACATTACAGCGAATAGAGAATATTTCAATTTACTCTCAACTTTATCATCTTCAATATAGTACTAACAAACGTTAATATCCCACAATAGATCATGGAACATTAAACTAAGTCAGGCAAAAAGAGTGCAGAAGCTTTCCATGCACACAAAACAACAAAAGTTATCTGCTCAATCACCCAATGATGTATGCAACAGGTTCATTAATTGAATTTTAAAGGACGTAATTTATGAAAAAACATGGTTACCTGACGGGGTCTTGTTACAGGCGGCAGAACTTGTGCCATGTGGTTTGCAAGAATGGTTTCTTCAAGAGAAAGTCTCCTACTATTCTTCGGAATACCATCTGCTGCCAACTCATTGAAGTTGCATACTGACTTTGAAGTTGATTGTAGCTTATCTTTTGAAGCCCACCTTTTCTCCAAATACCTGAAAGCAAGTTGAGCTAATTGGAAAAGTAGATGAAAATTGAACCATCCAATTTCAAGTAAATAATGTTTTAAATCAGATGTTTGTTTACTTGGCACGGATAAACTTCTCAATTAGCAATCTACTTCTGTCAAAATTGGGCGCCATATCTGCCTCCCAGTGCTTATTCGACTTCTCATTACCCATAACTACATATAACATGCAAATCAAGAGACTAGTTCAGAAGTCATTATCTGTATCCAAGGTGTAAAAGAAAAGACATTTTCTATGACGAAAGATCTTGTCCCATAACAGATAGATTTTGATACCATTTCAAAATTTGAGCTTAAGACTTACTTCACCCTACAAACCGCTGGCTTGTAAAGAGACATGAGTGCAAAATAAAGGCTATCTAGGCCATATCTCTAGATAATACGCGACTCTTAACATTATTGAAATGATATGAAAAATTATTCACAAGTTACCTTGGATTTAAAAGAAGAATCACTTAAATCTTCTCATAACTTGCCCAATGATAATTTTCATTAAGAATAAGAAAGAAACAAACTGTATATTTTCTTACACTGCATGAAAGAAACTTGATCTGGCAACCATGTATCCAAAGTGGTGGACCGCACCTGGTTGCAAAATTAGCCATTATCAATTTAATGGTAGAAAAGGAAATATGTAATAGAATATTATAAGCTACACTGCAGTGCCCCATAGCAAATAAAAGAAACTATTATTTGTATTTGTATTAAGAAAATAAAAGAAACCATCTAATTAGAAAAAGGATTAGCAATAACATGATGGCTTCATCTAAACGTACTAAGTGGTTTCACCCACTGATGATTGTGGGAGCTTTTAGAAAAAGGTAATAAGTGTGATTGATTATATATCAGGTGAGAATAATCCCATCTGGACATGTTCATTTCCTCCTGTAGTAATTTAGTCCAAAAAATGTCAGACACTCTTAATGTTAAAACGCTCTGCCTGTTAGAATTATTGCTTGTATTGGGCCTATAGGGCTGCACAACTGTGTAATAAGGGCTAAGTCCAATTAGTTAGTTGAAAAGAAGTTAGCATTGTTTGTTCAGTTAGTTAGTTGACTAGTTTTCAGTGAGCAATTTGTTAACAATTCTGTTGTAATTAGGTTGTATATAACACTTTGAATCAATGAATGACAAGTATAATCTTTGATACCGATCATTTCCTGCATATAAGAGAACATGGATGGAGGTCTAAAAGAAAGGGAAGTGATAAACCAAGCAAGAAAACCTTTGATATATGCACTCCAAGGCTTCTGTGAATCCCAGAACATTGCATGCAAATGAAAATCCCTAGGTTCACACTTGCCCACCGTGGAGCCCTGTCATATTCAAATTATATGTTCCCTTAAAAATAATAATCCTCATTAAATTCTATGCATAATACTAACAAGCTAGATTTTAAAGGAACCTAATTATGATGCAATATAAAGTGAACATCTCTTCTTGATTCAACATGAGATAGTTTTGGACTGAAGCCCTAAAAGAAGTGATGTCTAAAGGATTTCTTAATTAAGTTCACTTATAGTAGTATCATCTACGTATAAAGATGTGATGTGGCTATTTTGTCTTTGTTTAATTAGATTATATATCATGATATCTATATTGGTCGCAATCAGATGATGGGAACAACTGATGTACATGTGGATAAGAAAAATTTGTGGTAAATGAAAACACCACTTAATTAGTGGTAAGGTAAGGTTTGGGCGCTTCATGTCTTTTGCTTTATAAAAGAACACTACTTAATCGTAAGGCTTGAATGTTGTTCTTGCACTTATTAATAAATAATGTATTTGTTTGTATTAAATTTAATTAGCAAAACATTATAGTATACTCATGATAAAATAATGATGTGAAATGAATATATACATACTTGTTCCGGCAATCTGCACATTCCCTGTTTTCAGGAAGCTTTAGAAGTCCCTCCAAGATCTGATGCATATATACAAGCAAAACAAATGCAATTTTAAGAAAACTACAATGAAAGTATGGCCATGAGATGACCACATAATAACAAAGAAATACTGCTAGTTTGCAATGCAATTATATAGATAGAAACATAGAAAGTAACAAACAAATTTCTGCAAAGAATATATAATATGGTGGTGATGATGAAACAAAATTAACAAAACAAATGAAACATTTGTAAGCAGCAGGGGAAAAGGGAAACCTTGACCTTGATGTGCTTGGCATTGAGCTCCTTAGAGACGGAGGCTTTCTCATTCATGTTATGTTTGATGACTCAAACTCAGAGGAGGGATCGAACGGAACGTAAGACCGAACAGCTCAACAAACAACAACTGAGAAGCAAAGCAAAACGATGGGATTATATTATTTACGAAAATACGGCATTGCTCTCGTGTCCTTCACCTCTTTCTCTGACGGCGACTCCAACCATTTTATTTATTTTATGCCAACAAAATCATCACTCTCACTTCCTCTTCCTTTTTCACTTTTATTTTACACCTCAACTTGCATGGCTGGCAACACCAACGCCAAATCAACTCACATCTTTCATTCCTCACGAACAAACAACTACAAATTCCAATTATTTCCTTTTTCTTTTCTTTCTACTTTTCAAAGCAACTATTCTATTTAGTACACATTTGTTAGGAAAGGGAGCGGTAAAAAAAAAAAACAGGGAAATGATTCTTTTAAGATAATTCTTTCAGTAGTTAATTAACATGATTCAAATAAGTAGTTAACATGTATTCCCGTAAGTAGTTAACACTTATTGATTTTGATCATCGATATCTTGAAATAATTTCTTGAAGTATCGGTTAGAAGTCCAAAAACTAAATTAGACTACCTTAAGAGGTATGGTTCAGTTTTTAATATTTTGAATAAGTTTTTAGTTAAAATCAATTTCAAACAAATTTTTATCAGAAAAATAATTTTGAAAATTTTTTTAATAAAAAAATTTCGATTATTTTTCATAAAAAAAATTCAAAATTCTTTTGACACAAATTTTTCGAGAAAAGTAGATATTAAAAACCTTCCGATAAAAAAATTAAAAAAAAAATGTTTTTTGATTTTTTTCTCTTAATTTTCCAAAAAAAATATTTATATTTTTTTTTGAAAAAAAAGTTTTGATATTTTCTATATTTTTTTCAAATTTTTTTCGAAAAAAAAATTTTGAAATTTAAAAAAAAAAAGAATCTTAATTGAGATTAAAAAATTTTTAAAATAATTAAACTGATTTTAAAATTAAGTTTAGTTAACTAATTTGTTTTAAATATGTGATTTAATTTATGAATTATTTAATTAATTTGATTTTTTTTTATGCCGTATAATCTAATTAATCATATATTTTACACACCCGTAGTCACCATTCAAATGAGAACGTATATGTAACACCCCGAGTTTAAAACACCAGCGCAGGTGTATTTTTTTTTTTAACCGAAATTAATAAATGAATTTTCAGAATTAATTCAAAGGAATTAAAACAAAATTAAGCCATTTATTAAAATAATTTGTCGTAATCCAAACAACTAAAAGTAATTAATTAATTACACAATGTTTATAACCAAATAATATAATTTTGGAATTTGTTCTTCGAAATATATAAAAATAATAATATATCAAAAAGCTGTCCTAGACCCACCAAAATATTTATCAGAGTACGGAAAATATGCAATTATCCCAAACTAAAATATTATCAGAGTTGCGGAAGGAAAATATACAATACTCCCAAAATAAGTGAATACAGCCCTCAACACTAGGCCCTATACAAAAAGTCTAGTCTGATCATGCACTAAGCTACAGTAGCAAGTAATTTCCACCGCCTCCTCCACAAGTCTCGTCTTCACCCCAGTGGTCCGTCCCTCTACGTTGTCCACGAATACTCCGTACGTGAAAATCAGGGGACACTAACGACATCTCCGTCGTAAGTGTAACCGTCGGTGGGACGGGTTTGAGTATCATCTGAGGGCAAAACCCAATTTCCACAATAATAGTAAAGGGCCACCGACCGAAATTAACAAATACCACATAGCATTTATGTTAACAATAACAAATATATTCATGGCATATCATATAACAATGATGAGAAGTAAGGATGCTCAATTTTGAAAATACATGACATTTGTACCTTTGCAAAGCAGCAACCATTTAATACACAAAATCAAGTTGTAAGTACGAATAACAATTCAACAATTACACCAATTCATCAGAAATTCAAGATTTCATAAGTTACTTACACACATCGATTTCCAATCATCAACACATATCCAAATCATAATTCACCGGTCAGCCACCCCGATGCAATATCTATATGCTCATGTACTCAATTTCTTGGAATTACCAAGGTGCAGTCGCTTACAGACCAGCACAATTTATATATGTTTGACTTTAATGGCCAACATGACCATGGTGCAATCGCTCACAGATCAGCACCAGTGCAATCGCTCAACAGACCAGCACTCGTGCAGTCGCTCAACAGACCAGCACGTTTTACATATACCAAGGTACAGTCGCTCACAGACCAGTACCAGTGCAGTCGCTCAACAGACCAGCACACGTGCAGTCGCTCAACAGACCAGCACGTTTCACGTATGTTAACCTCTCACAGGCCAGAACATATAGAAGTTAAATCCTCGAACGGATAGAATGAACCGTCTAATACACGCGGAACCACTCCGTAGCCCGAGTAGAATAGATCGTCTAATATACGCGGAACTACTCTGACCCCGGATAGAACAGACCGTCTAATACACGCTGAACTATTCTATAACCCATGATTACTACTTAACTTCGCGGCCCATCACGGTCACCGCATCAACTCTGTGGCCCATCGCGGTCACCACCTGACTATGCAATGCATGGACATGCAATGTTTTCTCTTCACTGAAAATAGTATGCAAACATCAGAAAAATTCAGCCATTCCATCACTTCCCCAAAATCATCTCAACCCAAATAATTTCATTATCATCACATCAACAAAATATTCAAGCACCACATCATTACCACTGCACACTATCTCAAAACTCCATTTTAATTCATCACAAGTCTCCCCAATGTTTCCCCAACTCTTAAAGTTTATAAACACATGTTTAAAACTGAGTTTTCTGGAAAAAAACGAATATGTATTCGAATACAGCTTCCTTGTATTCGAATAAAGAAGCTAACACACTGCAAAATCAGCATCTTTCACAACATCAGTAAAGATATCAAAAACTTCATCATCACCACTTCAAACCATCACAAAAACTCCATTTTAATTCATCACACACCTTCCCAATGTCCCCAACACTTAAGGTTTATAAAAGAATGTTTAAAACTTTGGATTTCTGAAAAACACGAATCTGTATTCGAATACAGCTCCCTTGTATTCGAATACAGAAGCTAAAATAGTGCAAATTCAACACTCTGTATTCGAATACAGCATCCTTGTATTCGAATACAGAAGGCAAAACAGTGTAAACTCAACATTTTCCCAACATCATTAAAGGTTTCCAGAACCTCATCATCTCCTCTTCAAAACTATTTCAAAAACTCCATTTTAATTCATTACAAACCTTCCCAATGTTTTCCCAACTCTTTAAGTTTATAAACCATTGTTTAAAACTGAAATTTTTGAAAAAAAACAAGCTGTATTCGAATACAGCTCCCTTGTATTCGAATACAGAGGCAAAAACAGTGAAAAATCAGCATTCTGTATTCGAATACGAGGCTGTCGTAGTCGAATACAGATGCGAATAAAGTGGCAAAATTGCAGTCCTGTATTCGAATACGACAGGGTTGTAGCCGAATACAGAGGCTAAGTCAGAAGCAAAAATCCCTTATCTGTATTCGAATACAGAGGCTCGTATTCGAATACAGAGGCTCGTATTCGAATACAAGTTAAAAATTTTGAATAAAACTGAAGTTTTGCAGGATGTATTCGAATACACTCATGCCGTATTCGAATACACCTTCGAATTCAGTGAAATTTTCCTGAAACTTCAACACATTTTCAAACTTTTTCCTTTGAAAAACCAACACAACACCAAAACAGATTCAACATTCTTTTGAACCACAGAACTCAGACATTTTTCATCAATAACAGATTTTCCAGAAAAACACTTCCATCATTTTAAATCATTTTCCTTTCAAACCATCATCAACACCAGATAATCATCAACATGACAGAAAACAGGATCATCAACACCAAAAACAGAATGTCAACCACCACAAAACAGACATTTCTAAACGTTTACATTTTGATCATTTCTCAAAACAACATGCAAAGTATTTTCTAGTATTGTTACACAATCAAAACAACATGCAAAGCATTTTCCAGTTTTCCCACACAAACAGAACAACATTAATGCATTCAACCAAACAGTAACCATCACAGCAAACATCACAGATCATTTAAAACATCTACAGAATGCATTTTTCATCCTTCAAAACGACATGCAAAATAGTTTTTTTCTTCAAAAACAATAATGAAACATCATTAATGCCATAACAGTATGCATTTACAGCCCTAATGCAATCTAGAAAGTGGAAGGTGCCCTTACCTCTGTTACGTTTCTGCTCCCGTTCACGTTTTCGCGACAAAAGTCGGCGAAGTTTCCGTTTGCGTTTGCCGCTACCAAAGTGGTCTCTCTAGCTTCGTAATGAGGAGAGGAACAACTTTTGTTCTTGGTACTTGGTGGTTTGGTGCTTGGATTTCCAAGTAATCTCACTTTTGAGCAACTCTTTTTTTTTTCTTCTACTAATCGTGAAACAGAATGGGAGGAGGAAGGAGATGGTTATTGTTTCATGCAGTAAGGGAGAGGGAAAATGGGTTTTTCTGCCTTTGTTCTTGCCATTCCATCATCTATATATAGGCACATATATGTGCCACCTCATCCCACATTAATAGTATAATATTACTTGACCCTTCATCACTTAACTAGTCTTGTCGCAATTAGCAGATAATTCCTTAATTAACTGTCCGATAATTTAATTACTCGTAATTAAATTCAATTTATCTTTCATCCAATTTTTAATTCAACTTCCAAAATAAATATTCATATATATATTTACACAAAATATATATATATATATATATATATTAAATATTTTACAATTATTCCTCAAAATACACTTAATATTACATCCATAATTTATTTTTAAATTTAAGGGTCTTACATTACTACTCCCCTTAAATTAGTTTCGTCCTCGAAACTACATGTTACTAAACAACTGAGGATATTGTTCCCTCATCTTACTCTCCAGTTCCCAAGTCGCGTCTCCCGTAGTCGGATTCCAAATCACTTTGACTAGTGGGACTTCCTTGTTCCTCAACTGTTTAATCTTCCTGTCTTCGATTCTTACAGGGAATACTTTAAATGACAGGTTGTCCTTCAGTTGAATTGTGTCTGGTTCGATTACATGTGATGGATTCGAAATGTATTTTCTTAATTGCGACACGTGAAATACGTCGTGAATATTGGACAGTATTGGAGGTAAAGCAATCCGATAAGCCACTGGTCAATTCGTGCAGTAATCTGGTATGGTCCAATAAATTTTGGAGTCAACTTCCTTGACTTTATAGCTCTGCCAACTCCAGTTGTAGGCATGATCCTTAGAAATACATGATCACCCTGCTCAAATTCTAAAGGTCTGCGACGCTTGTCCGCATAACTCTTCTGACGATCCTGTGAAATCTTCATGTTCTCTTGTATCTTTTTGACCTTCTCTATAGTATGTTGTACCATTTCAGGTCCAACAATCATACTTTCTCCGTCCTTATACTAGCATAAAGGCGTCTGACACTTGCGTCCATATAATGCCTCATAGGGTGCCATTCCAATACTTGCGTGAAAACTGTTGTTGTAAGTAAACTCAATCAATGGCAACACCTCATCCCAGTTTCCTCTATCATCCAACACACATGCTCTCAATAGATCTTCCAAGGACTGATTTGTTCTCTCGGTTTGTCCATCTGTTTGTGGATGGTAAGCGGAACTCAATTTCAGTTTCGTTCCCAATGCTTCATGCAGCGCTCCCCAAAAATGAGATGTGAACTTTGGATCACGGTCCGATACAATACTCGATGGAACTCCGTGTAATCTCACAATCACAACAATGTAGATTTCCGTCAGCTTATCTACTTTATAAGTGGTCCTTACTGGTAGGAAATGTGCGGATTTTGTCAATCGATCCACTATTACCCAAATTGAATCATTCTTTTTCCTTGTCTTGGGCAATCCTGTTATAAAATCCATGGAAATGCCATACCACTTCCATTCCGGTATATCCAAAGGTTGCAACATTCCAGCAGGTCGTTGATGTTCCACTTTCGCTTTCTGACAAGTTAAACAAGCCGATACATATTCCGCTACGTCTCTCTTCATTCCTGGCCACCAGTAATTCTGTCTCAAGTCCTGGTACATCTTGGTTGCTCCAGGATGAATACTCAATTTGCTCTTATGAGCCTCTTCCAAAATCATTCTTCTCATATCTGCAACTTCTGGTACACAAACTCTTCCATTACATCTCATAATGTTATTTGGTTCGATCCTGAACTCAATTGTCTTTCCTTGCGCTATCAGGTTCCTCTTTTCTTGGATTAATGCGTCATCTTGCAAATTCGCAATCTCCTCAAGTAGACCACTCAAAATTGTTATCATTCCACACTTTAAAATTCCTGGTGCAAACTCTACGTCCAAGTGTAGATCTCTAAATGCTTCCCACAACTCTTGTTGTCTGGCCATTATCATTGAAGATACTGATACACTTTCCCTACTCAATGCATCAGCCACCACATTGGCTTTCCCAGAGTGGTACTGCAATGTGAAATCAAAATCCTTAAGAGTCTCCATTCATCTCCTCTGTCGCATGTTTAATTCTTTCTGATCGAACAGATACTTCAAACTTTTATGGTCACTGAATACCGTGAACGTGCATCCATATAAGTAGTGCCTCCAGACCTTTAATGCAAACACTACTGCAGCAGGCTCTAAATCATGAGTAGGATAGTTTTGTTCGTGAGTTTTCAAATGCCTTGAGGCGTAGGCTACAGCTTTCTTGTGTTGCATCAAAACACATCCCAGACCTTGGTGAGATGCATCACAGTAAACCTCATATGGTTCTTCAGGTTGTGGCAAGACCAATACTGGTGAGGTTGTCAACTTTTCCTTAAGCAACTGAAAACTTTCCTCACACTTCTCTGTCCATGCAAACGGCTGATTCTTTCTGGTGAGTTGTGTCAAAGGAGCTACAATCTTAGCAAATCCTTCAATAAATCTCCTGTAGTATCCTGCTAGTCCGACAAAACTTCGTATGTCTGTGATAGTCTGGGGCTGTTTCCAGGCAAGAATTGTCTCCATCTTTGCCGGATGCACATCGATTCCTTCTTTTGTTATCACATGTCCCAAGAAGTTCACTTTCTTTAGCCAAAACTCGCACTTCGACAAGTTGGCGTACAATTGCTTCGCGCGTAAGACTTCAAGAACTTGGCGTAGGTGTTCTCCATGTTCTTCTTCATCCTTTGAATAAATCAATATATCATCGATGAATACCACAACAAATTTATCCAGAAATGGGCTAAAGATTATGTTCATATAATCCATAAAAATCGTTGGTGCATTCGTAACTCCAAATGGCATAACGAGATATTCATAATGTCCGTAACGGGTTCTGAAAGCAGTCTTTTGAATATCTCCTTCTCTTACCTGAATCTAATGGTATCCTGACTTCAAATCAATCTTTGAAAACATCGCGGCTCCCCTCAATTGGTCCATCAAATCATCGATGCGTGGTAAAGGGTAACAATTCTTAATAGTTACCTTGTTAAGTTGCCGATAATCCACGCATAAGCATGAACTTCCATCCTTCTTCTTAACCAACAACAGCAGAGCTCCCCATGGTGACACACTTGGTCTGATGAATCCTTTCTCCAACAAACCTTCAATTTGACCCTTAAGCTCGCTTAATTCCAATGGCGACATCCAATACGGCGCAATTGAAATAGGTCCAGTCATGGGTGTAGATCAATGAAGAACTCCACCTCTCTCACCGGGGGTAATCCTGGAATTTCTGTCGGAAATACGTCCGGATACTCTTTGACTTACACCACATCTTCTATGTCCACATCCATCTTGGCCTCCACGTTAGCCAATGATAAAAATTCTTGAGTTCCTTCTCTCAGTGATACTTCGAGTTGGTTAGCAGCCAAGTACCGAACGACTTCAGGTTCGGGGAAAATAACCAATTTGCGAGCACAATCCAAGACTACGTAATTATACGTCATCAAATCCATGCCGAGAATGATCTCGAGTGATTGTAGGGGTAGACAGATTAAATTAACCAGGAAATCTCTATTCTGAATCATTACAGTACAGTGTAAACATGCAGAGTCTACAGTCAAAGTCTTAGCAGGTGTGGAAACAACCAAATCAAAAGGTAAAGCATACACATATAGCTTCAAACGATTTACACAGTCCATAGCAATGAAAGAATGGGTTGCCCCCGAATCAAAAAGTGCAGTTAGTGTGTTACCTGCAATCTCGCTGGATTAAGTTAGGAGCCTGATTCCCGGCTTCCGCACCCATGTGATAGACACGGCCCCTAGCAGTAGGACGAGTAGCCCTAGTCGCGTTCACAGTTGGTTCCACCTTTGGAGCCTTGCAATCCCTAGAAAATTGTCCGGGCTTCTGGCAATTGTAGCAGTAGCATAATGTCCCTCTTTTCCAAATTGGAAACATCGAACCCCTTGTCCTAATTGCCTTCCAAAATTTTGATTTCCCGGCCGATTCTGGCCTCTATTGTTGTTCTGTGGCCGGTTATATGGCTTAGCAACTCTCTTCCCTTTATTATTCTGATAATTCATCCGGCTCGGCCCTCCCACATTAAAGTTACCTCCTCAGTTGGCCCTCATATTCTTCATGTCCTCATCCTCTCTACACTTCTCCACTAAGACTTGGAAACGTTGAATTCCCAATGGTAAGACCGAGTCTTGAATTTCATTCTTCAGTCCATTTTGGAAACGATGGCACATAAACTGTTCATCAACTTCTTCTCGGAAAAATCTAAAATGCCTTGATAGGGATTCAAACTTAGCTGCATATTCCCCCACCGTCATGTTTCCTTGGTGCAATTTCAGGAAATCGTCACCCAACTTGGTTCTAGTGCTCATCAGGAAGTATTTGTCCAAAAACTTCTTTTTGAACGACTCCCAGTTCACCTCCTCATGAGCTGACCCCATCAGTAGCCTTGTACTCCTCCACCAATAATCTGCATCCCCTATCAGCTGATATGTAGCATAGTTGACCCTTATCGCTGCCTGACAATTAATCATTTCAAAGATTTTCTCCATCTCCTGAATCCATTGATCCGCTTTTTCTGGACCCTCATCACCCTTGAACTTTGGAGGATTATGACGACAAAAATCCTCTAGTCCCCTTGATTCAGCAGCACGAATCTCTCTTTCTCTTTTCTCCAGATCACGTTGAGTCTACGCAGCCGTCTGTGCAGCAACAGACACAACCATGTTATTCATCGCTTCAGCCATCCTATCCTCCCTGCTGACGTTGGCTCTTGCAGTGTCGTCTCTTCTTGGAGGCATTGTTTACTACAAAACCATCATCACTTCAGTCACACCACAACTTACACAAGACTTGACACTTTAGCTACACTCTCCAATGCATGATCAGATAATGACTCAAAACCAATAATTTAATCAGAGCTTTAACCCAAAACTTTAACCAAATGCTCTCATACCACAATTGTAACACCTCGAGTTTAAAATACAGCGCGAGTGTATTTTTTTAGCCGAAATTAATTAATGAATTTTCAGAATTAATTCAAAGGAATTAAAACAAAATTAAGTAATTTATTAAAATAATTTGTCGTAATCCAAACGACTAAAAGTAATTAATTAATTACACCATGTTTATAACCAAATAATATAATTTTGGAATTTGTTCTTCGAAATATATAAAAATAATAATACATCAAAAAGTTGTCCTGGACCCACCAAAATATTTATCAGAGTGCGAAAAATATACAATTATCCCAAACTAAAATATTATCAGAGTTGCGGAAGGAAAATATACAATACTCCCAAAATAAGTGAATAAAACCCTCAACAATAGACCCTATACAAAAAGTCTAGTTTGATCATGCACTAAGCTACATTAGCAAGTAATTTCCACCGCCTCTTCCACAAGTCTCGTCTTCACCCCAGTGGTCTGTCCCTCTACATTGTCCACGAATACTCCGTACGTGAAAATCAGGGGAAACTAACGACGTCTCCATCATTAGTGTAACCGTCGGTGGGACGAGTTTGGGTATCATCTGAGGGCAAAGCACAATTTCCACACTAATAGTAAAGGGTCACCGACCGAAATTAACAAATACCACATAGCATTTATGTTAACAATAACAAATATATTCATGGCATATCATATAACAATGATGAGAAGTAAGGATGCTCAATTTTGAAAATACACGACATTTGTACCTTTGCAAAACAGCAACCATTTAATACACAAAATCAAGTTGTAAGGACGAATAACAATTCAGCAATTACACCAATTCATCAGAAATTCAAGATTTCATAAGTTACTTACACACATCGATTTCCAATCATCAACACATATCCAAATCATAATTCACCGGTCAGCCACCCCGATGCAATATCTATATGCTCATGTACTCAATTTCTTGGAATTACCAAGGTGCAGTCGCTCACAGACCAGCACAATTTATATATGTTTGACTTTAATGGCCAACATGACCATGGTGCAATCGCTCACGGATCAGCACCAGTGCAGTCGCTCAACAGACCAGCATGTTTTACATATACCAAGGTACAGTCGCTCACACACCAGTACCAGTGCAGTCGCTCAACAAACCAGCACACGTGTAGTCGCTCAACAGACCAGAACGTTTCACGTATGTTAGCCTCTCACAGGCCAGAACATACAAAAGTTAAATCCTCGTACGAATAGAATGGACTGTCTAATACACGCGGAACCACTCCGTAGCCCGAGTAGATTAGATCGTCTAATACACGCGGAACTACTCTGACCCCGGATAGAACAGACCATCTAATACACGCGAAACTATTCTATAACCCATGTTTACTACTTAACTTCGCGGCCCATCACGGTCACTACATCATCTTTGTGGCCCATCGCAGTCACCACCTGACTATGCAATGCATGGACATGCAATGTTTTCTCTTCACTAAAAACAGTATGCAAACATCAGAAAAATTCAGTCATTCCATCACTTCCCCAAAACCATCTCAACCTAAATAATTTCATTATCATCACATCAACAAAATATTCAAGCATCACATCATTACCACTGCACACTATCTCAAAACCCCATTTTAATTTATCACTAGTCTCCCCAATGTTTCCCAAACTCTTAAAGTTTATACACATGTTTAAAAATGAGTTTTCTGGAAAAAAACGAATCTGTATTCGAATACAGCTTCCTTGTATTCGAATGCAGAAGCTAACCCAATGCAAAATCAGCATTTTTCACAACATCAGTAAAGATCTCAAAAACTTCATCATCACCACTTCAGACCATCACAATAACTCCATTTTAATTCATCACAAACGTTCCCAATGTCCCCAACACTTAAGGTTTATAAAACAATGTTTAAAACTTTGGATTTCTAAAAAACACGAATCTGTATTCGAATACAGCTCCCTTGTATTCGAATACAGAAGCTAAAATAGTGCAAATTCTGAAGTGACTAGAATATCACTAGAAGGGGGGTTGAATAGGGATATTTGGCGTTTAAAATTTTCTTTTTAGTTTTAAAGCTTTCTCCTCTTCTAGAGGATGAAGGTAAGAGGTTAGAAATTCAAGTTAATTGAACGAACAGATTAATTGTAAATGAGAGAGAGAGAGAGAGAGATTGGAGATTGACACACACAGCTTTATACTGGTTCACCCAAAAGGGTTACGTCCAGTCCTCACACACTTGTGAGAATTTACTAAAAACAGTCAACCTCTCTTAGAGGATAATTACAGCCTTTGTGTTTTCAAGCTTCACTAAGCTTACAATATCTTCTCACGAATTTATACTATTTCTAAGTGTAACTCACTTAGAAATTACTGTAAGTTTGAAGGTGTTTTGATGTTTCTCTTAACTAGCACTTTCTAAGAGGATGATTCAAAATCTAGTGTAATACAATAGAAAGTGTGAAGAGAGGATGAGAATGACACTTGATAACTCTTGGCCTTTTTGTCTTTGATTGCTGTAGTTGTGTGTTTAATGAAGAAGTGCTTCAATCCTTTTATAGAGTTGAAGATAGACTAACAATGGTTCTTGATGTTTCATAACCGTTGGGCACAGTGATCAAAACGGTCAAAGTCTGAATTACAAAAATACCATTCAGCTGTCTTTTGACTTGTTTGATTGCATGAGGATGAGAGTGTCGTTCATCCTCGTATGGCAGATGCAAGCCCTTTTTGAAGTCCGTGTCTGGGCTGTCCTTTCTCTTTCTCTTTCACCAAGGCATGCCAGGTTCTATTTTAGGCTATGTTTGGTTTATCCTTTATGTGTAGGTGAAAAGGTATAACCATTTTTATCATAAGCCTATGTATTAGAGCTAGAGGTCAGTCCTACTATATTCCAAATATTTGCGCTCATCCTCTGCCTTCCTTTGTTGCTTCAGTTGACTTGTTTGTCTTTCAAACTTTAATTACTGAATTGACTTTGCTTATGGAAGCAAAATACAGATAACGTGATTCTGGACAAAGTTGGTTCATCCTCTTAGAAGGTTTCATCCTCTGGTCCATCCTCTTGTTTGAAACATTGTTGAAATTACAAAGTTCTTATTTGAAGAATAACCTGTTTTCTAATTATAAAACACTCAAGAGCACATATTAGATATAACAAGAGTCATAATCAATTTTGTTATCATTAAAACCATATGATAGAGATTTTGTCTCAACAATCTCCCCTTTTTTGATGATGACAAAATTCTTTTTAGATTATGATAGGTATTGAGAGAACAGAGTATAAGCTCCCCCTCAATATTATCAGAAATGTTTTTAAAACAATTTCTTTTTTCAAATATTTTTCTTAAAAAAAAACTTTGAAATTTTTTGATAATAAAAGGACAAAAATATATAAGTAATAAACCATAGAGTAATAACAACCATAAATCAAGATTATTACAGACCCTAAGCAGAATGTTTTTAAGAAAATAAAGAAATTGCAAATAAGACACATTTAACAATCTTCAAACGGTCTTCATAATCTTACTCCCCCTGAATTGAGGCAGCAACAAAAAGAAGAGGTCAGATTAATGGAGAAAGATTAAGACGAGGATGATGAGTCATCAGAGGAGGTAGAAGGTTGAGATGCAGCATTCGGAGGTGGTTGAGCTTAGGGAACAGGAGGGCGGTCTCCAGGGAGAATGGTAGGAATGAAGTGATTTGTGATCCAATTTAGAAGGAGCCCAAAATGAGTCAGTTAATGTTGAAAATTGTTGAATCTTTCCAACATTTTCTTCTGGTCCTTACGAATCTTTTTCAGCATTTTCAAATGTGTCAGTTCTTTGTGCTCTTTCTTGGAGTTGTTAGAGCCATCTTCTTTGGGAGCATCAGAGGTCTCCATGAAGGGGTGAGTGGAGTCAACCTGCCCTGGTACCTCGGGAGGAGGTTTGGAGGACTCACCAGCAAGAGAATTAAAAGATGATGAACAAACAGTGTGAGGAGTAGGAACAGACGGAGTACCTGTGGTCAATTCTTCATGAAGCGGCAGAGGAGAGGATGAGTCAAGTGTGACTGGTTCAGATAGATCCATGCCATCAGATTCTTTTTCATCAGGAACTCGTGGGGAGAACGTATGATTTTGCAGAATAAGATCATGATAGAGTTCAGCCCCATCCTCCATAAGTTGAAGAGGAACATCTTCTGATGGTTCTGGAGTAGTAGAGCCATAGTCAAATGTAGATGGAATTATAGCTAGTGGTGAGGAATAGGTAGGACATGGAATGTCAGAATCTCGTGGAGGAAATGGAGTTGTTTGAGGATTTACCAAGGGTTCCAGATTAGGAGATGGAGTCTCATCAGTGGGAGGATTTATTTTTTCTAATGAGGGTGATGAAGTGGCAGGAGTGGATTTTTTGAGTTTTTTCGACTTTTTGGCTGGTGGAGTTTTGGATGATTTTCGTTTTGGAGCAAAGGATGTTTTGATGGAGGAAGATATATCTAGAGGTTTGAGTCTCATTTGTTTGATGTTACGCATGGAAAACCAGTTGTTGAAGAGGACAGAGGGTTCGTCCTCAAGAGGTAATTTAAAAAATTTAAAAATTTTGGTCAAGAGCATCCCATAGGGAGCAGACCTTCCCAGAACAACAGCATTTAACATGAAATTGAAAATGATATTCCCCAAATGCAGAGGAGTACCTGTGGTGAGATGATGAATGAGGAGGAGGTCGAGTTCAGTAACCTTTTCAAAGCTACCTGCTCTAGGGACAATAGAATGGACACAAATGTTATGGAGAATTCTGCATAATGGCTGAAGGTTAGATGCGACTTGAGGCTTAGGCGAGTTAAGGAGTGTGTTTTGAAGCACCTCAGTTCTGGAGACCTGGCACTAGGAGTACCATTTTTCAGAAAAGCATAGGGAGCCTTCATCTGGAATGTCCAGAATGTGACATAAGGAGATAGGGTTAATCTCCATATGCACACCTTGAAGTACAATGTTGAACCCAAAATCTCCTTTTGACCCTGAAGCCGCAGCGTAGAACGCTCGCACAAGGCAAGGATATTGAGGTTCATTGATTTTTAACACAGAAGTCCAACCAAGTTGATCAAAAATATCTTCAATATTAAATCCTCCTTTCCTAAGGTCAAAGAAATCAATGAACTTCCCGTTTACAACTGATTTGTCAATCCATTTAGAAAGATACATTTTCTCTAAAGCAGGAGTTTCAAACAAAGAATCTGAGGAAGTATATTTAGGTTTGGAAGTGGGTTTTTTAATAGATGATTTTTTAAGTGAGGGAGAGGAAGTGTTGTTGAGGGGAGGTTGTGGAATGGAGTCAGCGGAAGCAGTTTTTTCTGAATCATCAGAGTCAATAACATGAACTGTGTTGTCCTGTTGAGTTGGTTTTTTTGATGAGAGAATTCCAGACATGATTCTGGAGGATCGTCGTACAGGAGCAGGAATGGAGTTCTTGGATGAGGAAGAGAGGGTTCGTTTGAGGTGAGGAGGAGTAGAAGCAAGGTTAGGGATAGTGGCTGTATAAAGAGGAGGATGAATGGTAGTCATAGGTTCAGGTTGAAGAATTTCTTCATCCTCTTCGTTCGTACTTGAATACTTATCGTATTCATCTTCAGAGTGTTGTTCAACAAATTTTCATTTTGCAGTGAACTTGGTGCGGGCCATGAGAAAAATTGCTAAGTTTAGAAAGAGAAGGATGAAAAGATTTTTGAAAGACAAAGGATGAAGGGATTTTTTGAAAGACAAAGGATGAAGGGTTTTTACGAATTGATGAAAGGGAGACGGAAGGGATTTTGGAAGAGAGAGGTTACGGCAGTTGAGGATTGGACGTGAGAGGAATGATGGGATAGGCTTGAGGCTAGGCAGCGCGTGGCAGGAACAGTTAATTTTTCAGCCGTTAGCATTTAATGCATGACGGAAGCCAAGGAGTTTGGCTGGAAAAACTGCACGTTGAGGGAAGCATGCTTTGACATTTGTTTACTCTGGTGCGTTTCACCAAAAAGGATCAAACCTTTTCATATTTTGAAACTTTCAAAATCAAATTTGGGCAAATTAAAATACATTTTTAACCACACAATAGGTTTTAAATTATAAGGAGTTTGAGAAGGACAAGCTTATGGCCTTATTCGTGAAAGAACCTCTTGATACCTTTCAGACTCCCAAGGATTTTTCAGGAAGTTTGCCAAAAACATAAATAATACAAGAATTAAACAATAATTTTTTAATGAATTTTGGACAGACTTATGACAGAGAGATTTTCCAAAATATTTTTGAATATGTCCTCTTGAAGAGGTTTGGTAAAAACATCAGCTAATTGATTTTCAGTTTCAATGAAAATTAGCTCAATGTCTCCCTTCTGAACATGATCTCGTATGAAATGATGTTTAATTTCGATATGTTTTGAACGAGAATGTTGTATGGGATTTTTTGAAAGATTTATGGCACTTGTATTATCACAGAGGATGGGAATTTTTGCGTACCTTAGTGAATAGTCCTCCAATTGATTCCTTACCCAAAGTATTTGTGAACAGCATGGCGCAGCTGATACATATTCTGCTTCAGTAGTTGACAAAGCAATTGTGCTTTGTTTTTTGCATGACCAACTTATGAGAGACTCCCCAAGAAATTGACAAGTTCCACTTGTACTCTTTCGTTCAACTTTATCTCTTGCATAGTCTGCATCACAGTATGCTAAGAGGTCAAGTTTAGAGCTCTTTTTATACCAAATTCCCACATCTGTTGTGCCAACTAGATATCTAAAGATTCTTTTTACAGCTATACGATGAGATTCCTTTGGAGAGGATTGAAATCTTGCACAAAGTCCAACAGCAAACACAATGTCCGGTCTGCTTGCAGTTAAGTATAGTAAGGATCCAATCATCCCTCGGTACTCCTTTTCAGATATGGAGGTTCCTCCATCATCTTTGTGTAATATGGAGGATGGATGCATAGGAGTCCCCATGGGTTTTGCTGAATCCATGTTATATTTTTCAGAAGATCTTTGATGTATTTTTCTTGAGAAATGAAGATGCCAGACTTCATTTGTTTAATTTGTAACCCAAGGAAAAATTTTAATTCACCCATCATGCTCATCTCAAACTCGCTTTGCATGAGGTTAGAAAAATCTTCACACATTTTTTCATTTGTAGACCCAAAAATTATATCATCAACATATATTTGCACAATTAACAGATCCTCTTTAAGAGTTTTCTTAAAGAGTGTGGTGTCAATCTGTCCTCTTGAAAAAATATTTTTTTTTAAAAATGAGCTTAACCTCTCATACCAAGCTCGAGGAGCTTGTTTTAATCCATAAAGAGCCTTAGAGAGTTTGAACACATGATTAGGTTTTTTCTCATCTACAAAGCCAGGAGGTTGATGAACATACACCTCCTCATTTAAGAAACCATTCAAGAAGGCACTTTTGACATCCATTTGAAATAATTTGATGCCTTTTTGAGTGGAATAAGCTAGGAGGATTCTAATAGCTTCAAGTCTAGCAACAGGAGCGAATGTTTCATCATAATCAATTCCTTCTTGTTGGTTGTACCCTTGAACCACTAGTCTTGCTTTATTTCTAATGACCTCTCCGTCTTCATTTAATTTGTTTCTAAAGATCCATTTTGTTCCAATAATGGATTTTTCCAGAGGATGGGGTACTAGATCCCATACTTTATTTCTTTCAAACTGTGAAAGTTCCTCCATCATTGCTTCAACCCATGATTTGTCACATATTGCTTGATCAATATTTTTTGGTTCAACTTGTGATATCATGGCCATGTTATTTGCAAAAGACTGTCTGGTTCTCACACCATATCCCGTATCTCCAATAATCAGATCAAGAGGATGTTGCGTTGCTACCTTCCATCCTCTTGGAGGCTGCTGTGAGGATGGATCAGAATCATCCTCTTCGTTTTGACTGAGTACTTTTGAGGATAAATGTTCATCTTCTTCTATTTTATCTATATTTTCTGGACACAAGTCATCAAACTCATCAAAAATAACATGCATGGATTCCTCCACAGTTTGAGTCTTAAGATTATAAATTCTATAACCTTTTGACGATGTGGAGTATCCTAAAAATATACCTTTGTCGGATTTTGGATCAAACTTTCCCAAGTTTTCTTTATTATTTAATATGTAGCAATAACAACCAAAGATATGAAAGTATGAAATATTTGGTTTTCTATCTTTCCAAAGTTCGTAAGGAGTTTTATTGAAAATTTTTCTGATGGACACACGGTTTAAAACATAGCAAGCTGTGTTAATGGCTTCAGCCCAAAAGTATTTTTCAATGTTGGCTTCGTTCGTAATAGTTCTAGCCATTTCTTGTAGAGTTCTATTTTTTCTTTCAACAACCCCATTTTGTTGAGGAGTTCTTGGACAAGAAAAATTATCAGAAATACCGTTTTCATCAAAGAATATCTTGAATGATTCATTTTCAAACTCACCTCCATGGTCACTTCTCACAGATAATTTTAGTTGTTTTTTCATTTTGAATTCTTTTACAAAAATATTGAAATGCTTCAAAGGCTTCATGTTTGTGTTTTAAAAATAAAACCCATGTAAAACGTGAGAAGTCATCAACTATCATAAATCCATATCTTTTTCCACTAAGACTAGGAGTTTTAATGGGACCAAAAAGGTCAATATGAAGAAGTTCAAGAGGATGATTTGTTGAAACAATATTTTTTGAGTGAAAACTGCTTTTGACTTGTTTTCCTTTGGCACAAGCCTCACACACTTTGTCTTTTTCAAAATTAATTTTTGGAAGACCTTTGACTAGTTCCAATTTTGATAGTTTGGAAATGGTGTCTAAACTTGTGTGCCCAGCTTGTTTGTGCCAAATCCATTTATCTTTTTCAAGAGAAATAAAACAAGATTCAGTAGGCAAATCATCAAGATATAGTATATATAAATTCTTTTTTCGCACACCAGAAAAGAAAACTTTACCCGAGGATGAATGTTTAACCTCGCATAGAGTGGGTTTAAAGATAACTTCAAATCCACTATCACACAGTTGGCTAATGCTCAGCAAGTTATGTTTTAAACCATCTACATACTGAACATTTTCAATTTTTGCAGAATTATTTTTACCAATAATACCTGTACCTTTTATTTGAGCTTTGTCATTGTTTCCAAATGTGACTGATCCTCCATCCTTTGTTTCTAGGGAGATGAAACAATTCTTATCCCCTGTCATATGCCTTGAGCAGCCACTGTCCAAGAACCATGGCTTTCTTTTGTTGATAAGAGGATATGCCTGTGTCAGAGTTTAGTAGTGACTTAGGTACCCATATAGAATTGGGTCCTTGGTAGTTAGTTCGTCCTCTTGTAAGGATTTTCTTTTTATGGTAGCAAATGGAATCATGGTGTCCATACTTGCCACAAAATGAACATTTCCTCTTGTTAATTTCAGCCCTTTTCTTAGCGTAACAGACTTTGTTAATATGTCCATGTTTTTTGTAAAAGGTGCATTTAGGCCTGTCCTCTTGTTTATTTGGTAGAAAGAAGTTTTCATATAATTTTTGTTTTTGAGAACTTTTAAATCCAATACCAGCTTTGTCAAAATTCCAGATTGAGATCCCATAATTTTTTGGAATGTTTCAGTGGATTTAACAAATTTGGTAATGTCTTTTTTTAGTTCTTCTACCTTTTCTTTTAGAACACTTTTTTCAGTATCCTCTTCTGGAGGATGAACGTTGACAATCTTGTTGTTCAGAACTTTTTGTTGTTCTGATAGTTTTCTATGAGATGCCTGCAAGTCAAGAATGATTTTTTGATATTTATCATTCTTAGCTTAGAGTTCCTCATTCAACTTCTTTATTTCATAAAGTTGGTTCTTAAGAAAACCACATTTATGAGATAAAGTGTTTGAGTCATTTAAGAGATTGTCAAATTCAATTTCTAGTTTTTCACAAGAGGGACATAGATCAGTAATGGTTACCTCATCAGTATCTGAGTTTGCCATAAGGCAGAGGTTAGCTTCTTCTTCCTTGTCTTGCTCGGAGGATGATCCATCGCTGTCATCCCAGGTGGCCATCATAGTTTTATTTTTATTTTGAAATCTTCTTGTGTTTCTTTTGTTTAGAGGACACTCAGTTTTGTAATGTCCCATTTTGTTGCACCCAAAACAGGTTATCTGACTTTTGTCAGTTTTTTCTTTTTGAGGAGACCTTTTTTCTTGTCCTCTTCTCATGATCATCCTCTGAATTCTTCTAGATATCAGAGTGAGTTCATCCTCCTCATCAGATAGAGGATATTCTGAGTTTTCCCTTTTTATGATGTCTTTATTCTTCTTGGAGGAAGTACTTTCAGTTTGGCTAGATTTTAACGCAATCATTTTCCCTTTTTGGTTGGTGTATCAGCAAGTAGCAACGGTTCATGAGCTCTAAGAGTTCCAACCAGATCTTCTAACCTCATGGTAGCCAAGTTTCTTGCTTCTGTGATGGCCGTCACCATTGGTCTCCATTCTTTTGGTAGACTCCTCAGAATTTTCCTTATCCTCTCTTGTACAGAATATTCCTTTCCAATAGATCTTAAGTTATTTAAAATGATTGTTAGCCTTGAGAACATTTCATCAATGGTTTCTTCTTCCTTCATTTCGAATAATTCGAATTCTCTAACACCCATGTCAATCCTTGCCTCTTTAACATGACTCGATCCTTCATGATGGATTTTCAGAGTATCCCATAGTTCTTTAGCACTTTGGCACTCTTCAACTCTGTCATATTCTTCCCTGCTCAAAGCACACGTTAGAAATAAATGAGCTTTAGAGTTTAGAAGTACCTTAGCATTTTCTTCGGTTGTCCATTGTGCTTGAGGTTTTTCATCGGAGGATGAATCTGTGCTGTTGATTCTAATGACGTGATTTCCATTCTCAACCACAGACCACATGTTGTTGGGGGGGTCTGCTGGATAGTAATCTGTACCATCGAAGTAGGGGGGTCTGCTGGATGATCCTCCTTCAGGAATATACTTGGCTTTTGACATTTTTCTTTTGATCTTTTTCTCTTACACTGTTAGGTGTAGTTTTCTAGAGAACCTTGCTCTGATGCCAATTGAAGTGACTAGAATATCACTAGAAGGGGGGTTGAATAGGGATATTTGGCGTTTAAAATTTTCTTTTTAGTTTTAAAGCTTTCTCCTCTTCTAGAGGATGAAGGTAAGAGGTTATAAATTCAAGTTAATTGAACGAACAGATTAATTGTAAATGAGAGAGAGAGAGATTGGAGATTGACACACACAGCTTTATACTGGTTCACCCAAAAGGGTTACGTCCAGTCCTCACACACTTGTGAGAATTTACTAAAAACAGTCAACCTCTCTCAGGATAATTACAGCCTTTGTGTTTTCAAGCTTCACCAAGCTTACAATATCTTCTCACGAATTTATACTATTTCTAAGTGTAACTCACTTAGAAATTACTATAAGTTTGAAGGTGTTTTGATGTTTCTCTTAACTAGCACTTTCTAAGAGGATGATTCAAAATCTAGTGTAATACAATAGAAAGTGTGAAGAGAGGATGAGAATGACACTTGATAACTCTTGGCCTTTTTGTCTTTGATTGCTGTAGTTGTGTGTTTAATGAAGAAGTGCATCAATCCTTTTATAGAGTTGAAGATAGACTAACAATGGTTCTTGATGTTTCATAACCGTTGGGCACAGTGATCAAAACGGTCAAAGTCTGAATTACAAAAATACCATCCAGCTGTCTTTTGACTTGTTTGATTGCAGGCGGATGAGAGTGTCGTTCATCCTCGTATGGCAAATGCAAGCCCTTTTTGAAGTCCGTGTCTGGGCTGTCCTTTCTCTTTCTCTTTCACCAAGGCATGTCAGGTTCTATTTTAGGCTATGTTTGATTTATCCTTTATGTGTAGCTGAAAAGGTATAACCATTTTTATCATAAGCCTATGTATTAGAGCTAGAGGCCAGTCCTACTATATTCCAAATATTTTCGCTCATCCTCTGCCTTCCTTTGTTGCTTCAGTTGACTTGTTTGTCTTTCAAACTTTAATTACTGAATTGACTTTGCTTATGGAAGTAAAATACAGATAACGTGATTATGGACAAAGTCGGTTCATCCTCTTAGAAGGTTTCATGCTCTAGTCCATCCTCTTGTTTGAAACATTGTTGAAATTACAAAGTTCTTATTTGAAGAATAACCTGTTTTCTAATTATAAAACACTCAAGAGCATAGATTAGATATAACAAGAGTCATAATCAATTTTGTTATCATTAAAACCATATGAGAGAGATTTTGTCTCAACAAATTCAACACTTTGTATTCGAATACAACATCCTTGTATTCGAATACAGAAGGCAAAATAATGTAAACTCAGCATTTTCCCAACATCATTAAAGGTTTCCAGAACCTCATCATCTCCTCTTCAAAACTATTTCAAAAACTCCAGTTTAATTCATTACAAACCTTCCCAATGTTTTCCCAACTCTTTAAGTTCATAAACCATTGTTTAAAACTGAAATTTTTGAAAAAAAAACAAGCTGTATTTGAATACAGCTCCCTTGTATTCGAATACAGAGGCAAAAACAGTGAAAAATCACCATTCTGTATTCGAATACGAGGCTGTCGTAGTCGAATACAGATGCGAATACAGTGGCAAAATTGCAGTCTTGTATTCGAATACTGCAGGGTCGTAGCCGAATACAGAGGCTAAGTCAGAAGCAAAAATCCCTTATCTGTATTCGAATACAAAGGCTCGTATTCGAATACAAGTTCAAAAATTTGAATAAAATTGAAGTTTTGCAGGGTGTATTCGAATACACTCATGCCGTATTCGAATACACCTTCGAATTCAGTGAAAATTTCTTGAAACTTCAACACATTTTCAAACTTTTTCCTTTGAAAAACCAACACAACACCAAAACAGATTCAACATTCTTCTGAACCACAGAACTCAGACATTTTTCATCAATAACATATTTTCCAGAAAAACACTTCCATCATTTTAAATCCTTTTCCTTTGAAACCATCATCAACACCAGATTATCATCAACATGACAGAAAACAGGATCATCAACACCAAAAACAGAATGTCAACCACCACAAAAGAGACATTTCTAAATGTTTACATTTTGATCATTTCTCAAAACAACATGCAAAGTATTTTCCAGTATTCTTACACAATCAAAACAACATGCAAAGCATTTTCCAGCTTTCCCACACAAACAGAACAACATTAATGCATTCAACCAAACAGCAACCATCACAGCAAACATCACAGATCATTTAAAACATCAACAACATGCATTTTTCATCCTTCAAAACGACATGCAAAACAGTTTTTTCTTCAAAAACAATAATGAAACATCATTAATGCCATAACAGCGTGCATTTACAGCCCTAATCCAATCTAGAAAGTGGAAGGGGGCCTTACCTCTGTTACGTTTCTGCTCCCGTTCACGTTTTCGCGACAAAAGTCGGCGAAGTTTCCGTTTGCGTTTGCTGCTACCAAAGTGGGCTCTCTAGCTTCGTAATGAGGAGAGGAACAACTTTTGTTCTTGGTGGTTTGGTGCTTGGATTTCCAAGTAATCTCACTTTTGAGCAACTCTTTTTTTTTTCTTTTTTTCTACTAATCGTGAAACAGAATGGGAGGAGGAAGGAGATGGTTACTGTTTCATGCAATAAGGGTGAAGGAAAATGGGTTTTTCTGCCTTTGTTCTTGCCATTTCATCATATATATATATAGGCACATATATGTGTCACCTCATCCCACATTAATAGTATAATATTACTTGATCCTCCATCACTTAACCAGTCTTGTCGCAATTAGCAGATAATCTCTTAATTAACTGTCCGATAATTTAATTACTCGTAAATAAATTCAATTTATCCTTCATCCAATTTTTAATTCAACTTCCAAAATAAATATTCATATATATATATATATATATATATATATATATATATATATTTACACAAAATATACATATATTAAATATTTTACAATTATTCCTCCAAATACACTTAATATTACATCCATAATTTAATTTTAAATTTAAGGGTCTTACAGTATAGTTGTCCAAGTTTAAATATATTATGGTTCCTTAATTTGTCAAAGTGATAGGTAGAAGTTGAACCAATTGTTTAACCATTGTGATTGAATTACCAAAATGTCTACACTAATGGAGTTATGGTCATTCGAATATTGACAAACACTCACGATTACCTTTGTCTAGTTTAACTCCACTTTTTCCACATTCTTTTCCAAAAGAAAAAAAAATCAAATATGATATTGTATATTATGATTATAAGAAGCATGAATATTACATTTAAATGTTGACATACTACTCCGGTCTTAAATATAAACAAAAATAAGATCAAAGAAAATTGAGGTATCTAGTCCAAAATTAGAACTAGATACTTTTGTTTATATTTGAAATCGAAGATAGTACAAAGTTATAAGTTATTGTATATTATTTACAAATTCAATTGGCTTTGTAGAGGAAGACGAGGACTATGTTTGGAATAACCCAATTAATTAAAACTTCGTAAAATACATGTGTTACAAATAATATTATTAATTTTAAAATAGGGATTTTTTTTATTTAAACTTAAATTGATAAAGAGGGACACAAGAGTAATAAGGGATAAAGACCAAGGACAATTTGAGAATTTCTTTTCTTTTTCGTCTCATAAATCCTTAACAGAAACTTCGCGGAAAGACATTTCACGTTCTCTCCTCCTTCCCATAAATCAATCTTGTGAAAAACCTATTTGTTACTATTTATCTTCTTCTCTATATTCCCCATTTTTACTCTTCTTTCAAATCTTACAAAACTAAAAAGTTAATTAACATCCTCAAACCTATCCAACACCATTGCATGCGGAAATATGTCTCTTTATCCTTGTAAATCAGCTCAAATCAGTGGGACAAGTAAAACACGACCATCCAAGAGGGATTCGAGCTGAAACCGGTAATCTAAAATTAGAGGAGTTCAAAAATGAGTTGATACACAAGTTTCTTCTTCATAGTACAATTAGGCGAGTTCTTTACCTTTTAATCATGAGATTGGGGGATTAAATTTTATTACAACTTCTGAAACTGTTTGAAAAATAAAAAGGGAATGGAAGATAATAACTAAAATAGTGAAAAAACAAAAAAAAAGAAGAAATTTAGCATTTAAGAATTTCATAGAAAATTTGAGTTTATCTATGTTAATTTAGAACATGCATGTAGCTTATCTCTGTTTGTATGATGTTGTGAATCAATTATGTATTAGGAAAATTTAATTAGATGTGTAGACCTTAATTTAAGGTCAGTATGCTTGTCGAGCACGATTACTGCTCGTTACTGCTGCCTCTGATGCATATGCAAAACTGAGTTCTAAATTCGTTATGCTGCCTCTGATGCGTTTTGGGGTGGGTTATTACGGGTTAGGAGAAGTTGAGTGTGAGGAAATGAAATTTTTCGTATGTAGGTGTTTTAAAACTGTATCCAAATGACTTTTCATAACTCTGATGTTGTTTCTACTTTTTACCTCTAGTTCTAGTTTCGAATTAGGAACTTAGGATTAAATTATTATGAATTTAGTATAGTGCCAAGTTATTTAAAATTGTTATGGATGAAGGATGCATTGCATACATGACGTAATAAAAATATTTCATACAAAACATCTCTTACACTCTCATTAATCAGATCTTGCATGACCTTATTTACGATGGGAATCAAGTTGTTCTAGGCATGGTTCAACAGGTAAAGGAGAACAACAGACGCTGATTGGGGTTTGGTCAGACCACCTTTACCGCTTAGGTCTCAATTATCTTGGTGACCCACGTCGAGATAATTGGGCGCCTTTCTTTGTTTACAAGGAAAGGATTTCAGAGGTCATGTGCACTTTCCAGAATCATTCTAAAAGAATGATTTCAGTTCAGTTTTAAAAAAGGAAGTGAAATTGAAAACTTTAGCTTGAGATGTATCGTATCATAATTTCATGTTTTCTGGATTTTTTATTTATTTATTAAAAGAATAATTTCAAACTTCCCCTCTCTTAGTTTTTTGAACTCACTAGAGATTTATTCTCACCCCTTTTATATTAAAAATTTAGCAATTGGAGATAGTTCAAGTGGAGCAGCTTAATACCAGAGGAGAAAACTCCAAATTAAATTGTTCAGTTATAATGTATTAGGACCTTTGTTGTATTAAAAGATTATATAAAGGTTTAATTTGAGAATTCAGCTAGATTATTGTATCTTAGGAATATGTTTGAACAATGGTAAACCATAATTGATTGGTAGTTGAATTGCTTTAAATTGATTTGGACTATTATTTATATTTATTTGCCTCTAATATATTAAGATGTATGGATTGAAATGTCAAATTCTAGATAATTAGTATTGAATCTTGTAATGTTGTTCAAAACAAAATCAAAAACACCAACTCAAAACTAGAGGGGTGAATAAGGAAACCTTGACCATTAAGATCTGCTAAGGACCTTCAAATGGAGTTAGCTGTTGAATATTACGTTAATCTCCAGTGACATGAATAAAAGCACCTGAATCTGAAAACCACTAACCAGTGGAGGTAGAAGCATAGTTAGCAACCAAAACACTTGGTTGAGCAAGAGTAACTAGAATTGGGCGTTGTTTAGGTGCCTGAAGTCGTGTCTGTAAGACCCTTAATTTTAAATATTAATTTACGCAGTTTTAGAGTATTTTATGTTAAAACTACTTGGACTTTTAGCCAATTGTAAATTATTTTATGAATTAAGTACCAAAAATATATTTTGAGATTTTTCTAATATGTTTAATATATATATATATATATATATATATATTTTTTTTTTTTTTGAGACCCGACTAAAATTATTTGTCGAAGAATAATTTAATTATATTACGAGAATTTAATACCGGGCAGTTTATCAAAAAAATTTATCTATCAATGGAGTTGCGACAAGAGTAGATATTTTATCAAAATAGTTTGAGATGCGAGTGAAGTCATGTGTATAAGAGTATTTAAATATTTATGGGTTAGTTTTAATTATAATATATATATATATATATATATATATATATATATATAAGAGAGAGCAAAGGAAAACAGGAAGGAAAACATTTTCCTCCTGCCTGCGAAATACTTCTTCTCCTTTTCCTATTTCCGAAAACATAAGTGTCGGTAGAAAAAAAAAAGAAACACAAAACCTCCATTACTTCCTAGATCTAAGCTTCCATTCGAGAAGTGGTAAGAGGAAAAGTTACTCCTCTCCACACTACGGTGCTTGTGAGCTAACTTTTGTAGCATCGACACGAGCGAGAGTTTCGCCGTATTTGATCGCGATAACAAAAAACGGTTCAGAAAGCATTAACGAAGGTAAGGGGCTCCTTCCAACTTTTTAGTTTGTATATAGGGACTCTATATGTGTGATTGGTGGATGATTAATGTGTGCTTGCATGATAAAAATTTCGACGTGAAAATATATATACTTGGAGTTCTTAACCGACTCGTTATTGTTGTGTTGTTGTTGTTGAAAATGTTAGTGTTGTGTTGTTGTTATTGAAGATGTTATTGATGTGTTGTTGTTGTTGAAAATGTTATTGTTATTGAAGATGTTATTGATGTGTTGTTGTCATTATCAATGTGTTTGAGATGGTTGGATTTAAGAGATTGATTGTTGTTGTGTTGGAGTTATGAAATGAGTTATTCTCAAGTATATGAGTTTGAGCTAAAGTCGAAATTTACTAGAAAAATTACATTGTTTTCGAAGATGTATTTGAATACGGCCCCAGCGTATTCGAATACACTTCTGCAAAGTTCAGTTCTTATTTAAAATTTGAACCTCGTATTCGGCTACGACTCTTCGTATTCGAATACAATTACGTGATTTTTGCTACTGACTTGTCATCTGTATTCGGCTACGACTCTTCGTATTCAAATACAGAACTGGAAATTTTGTTATTGACTTGTCATCTGTATTCGGCTATGACTCTTCGTATTCGAATACAGAACTGGAGATTTTGCCACTGACTTAGCGTCTGTATTCGACTACGAGAAGCTGTATTCGAATACAACCTTGATTTTTGTCAAAAATTATATTTTTAAATATTCTTTTATGCACTTAATTACTTGGAAAATATTTTTAATGCATATGCTAAATTATATGAGGTTCTCCTAACATTATTTCATTAATGGTTATGAAGTATCCGGGTTTTATAGTTGCATTTACGTACTGATTACAGTGAAAAGAGTCAGAGTACGCTCATGCATTTCATAGTTTGTAGTGACCGTGATGGGCCACAGTGTCAGCGGTGACCGTGATGGGCCGTAAAGTTAAGTAGTGACTGTGATGGGCTACAGGGTGGTTCCACGTGATTAGATGGTCCATCTTATCCTTATGAAGATTTAACTTATGTGTAAGGGTTGTGATAGGCTACACTTTAAGTAAATCGTGCTAGTATGTGATGCGATTGCACCATGAGAATTAGTACTAAGGCCTGTGATAGGCGGTACAATTATGATTTACACCCCTCGAGGAGGGTTAAGTGCTGACCGTGATGGCCTACAGGGTGGTTCCACATGATTATGTTGAGACAAAACCCCAACTTAATTAATTTTGATGATAAACAAAGATTAATTAAGAATTATAATTATGATTCTAAAGCATATTTTTGTACCTAATAAGTGTGCTTAAGTGTATTAATCAAGATAAATACCAAGAAACTTAAACAAAATCAGTTGAGAGAAGCAAGATCGAATCTGAAAATCCAAGAACATTCTGAACAATATTCTGATGTCACCAGAGGATGACGTCATCAGATGATGTCACCAGAGGATGACGTCATCAGATGATGTCACCAGAGGATGACATCATCTGTAACACCCCGACTTTAAAACACAGCGCGAATGTATTTTTTTTTCTTTTCACCTAAAATAAATCAATAAAAGAATTTTCCGAATTAATTCAAGGGAATTAAAATAAAATTTTCATCAGTTCATTTCAAAAAAGAACACCCGGCCTGTGGCCACTAAACAGTATCAGAGTGTGGAAAATACAGCGGAAAAGTCATACATTAATTCCCAAAATAAATTACATTTCCCAAAACTCAAGACCCTATACAAAAGTCTAGTCTGATCATGCACTAAGCTACAGTAGCACGGTCTCCACCGTATTCTCTGTAAGTCTCGTCTTCAACCAGCTGTCTGTCCCTTTGCATTGTCCACGTAGACTCCGTACGTAAAGATTAGGGGAAACTAACGACGTTTCCGTCGTTTGTGTATCCATCGGTAGGACGGGTTCGGGTAACATCTGAGGGCAAAGCCCAATTTCCACAATATAATGGCAAGGGTCACCGACCGAAATTAACAAATAATCACATAGCATATATTTCACAGCAACAAATATATACATGGCATATCGTATAACAATGATGGAAATAATGATGCTCATTTGAAATTCAATGACATATATGCCTTTTCAAAAACAGTAGCCAATGAATATGAAAAATATGTGGTAAGTACAACCAACACTTCAGCAATCACAATCATTAATCAGAAATTCAGATTCTATAAAATACTCACACATATTCAATTTCCACTCATCATCATAATCCAATCGTGACCCACCGGTCAACCCCTCGATGCAATATGTATATGCTCATGTATACAATTTCTTGGAATAACCAAGGTGCAGTCGCTCAACAGACTAGCACAATTTATATGTATGATAGACTTTAACGGCCCCCAAGACCATGGTGCAATCGCTCAACAGATCAGCACCAGTGAAGTCGCTCAACAGACCAGCACATTTCACATATTTGAATGGACCACCACGAACACGTGGCCATTCTGTAGCCCGAATAGAATGGCCCAACACGAACACGCGGCCAATCTGAACCTGGATAGAATGGACCACCACGAACATGCGGCCACTCTACAACCCATCATGATTACTACTTTCACGTGTATTAGCCTCTCACAAGCCAAATACACAGAAGTTAAATCCTCGCACGGATAGAATGGACCACCACGAACACGTGACCATTCCGTAGCCCGAGTAGAATAGACCGTCTAATACACGCGGAACTACTCTGATCCCGGATAGAACAGACCGTCTAATACACGCGGAACTATTCTACCCATGGTTACTACTTAACTTCGCGGCCCATCACGATCACCGTATCAACTCTGTGGCCCATCACGGTCACCACCTGACTATGCAATGTATGAATATGCAGTGTTTTCTCTTCACTGAAAACAGTATGCAAAATCATAAAAATTCATGCCATCCCACCATATTTCAAAACATCTCAACATAATAATTATCATCATCAACACATCAATGATTAAACAGTCAAGCAATCATTAACAATTCACATTATCTCACAAATTCCATACTTAATCATCTCAAGTCTTTCCATTGTTCCCCAAACTCTTAAAATTCACAAAACAGTGTTTAAAACTGAGATTTCTGGAAAATACGAATCTGTATTCGAATATAGCTTCTCTGTATTCGAATACAGAAGCCAAAAACAGTGCAGAATTACACTCTGTATTCGAATACAGCCCTCTGGTATCCGAATACAGAGGCAGTCTCAGTGCACAAATCAACATTTTTCATTACATCATTAAAGTCTCAAAAACTTCATCACCACCACTTCAAACTATCACCAAAAGTTCCATTTTAATTCACCACAAACATTCCCAATATTCCCCAACACTTAGGGTTTATAAAACACTGTTGAAAAACTTGAAATTTCTGAAAACTCGAATCTGTATTCGAATAAAGATCCTTTGTATTCGAATACAGAAGCTGAAACTGTAATTTCAACATTCTGTATTCGAATACAGCATGCCTGTAGTCGAATACAGAAGCCAAAAACAGAATGATCAGCATCAGAACATCAGGAACAGAATCAGAATCAGAATCATCAACACCAGAACATCAGAAACAGAACCAGAATGATCAACATCAAAATATCATAAACAAAACCAGAATGATCAACATCAGAATATCAGAAACAGAACCAAAATGATCAACATAAGAATATCATAAACAGAACCAGAATGATCAAAATCAGAACATCAGAAACAGAACCAGAATGATCAACATCAGAACATCAGAAACAGAACTAGAATGATCAACATCAGAATCATTTGAAGCAGAAACAAGATGATTAACATCAGAACCATCAGAAGCAGAAACAGGATGATTAACATCAGAACCATCAGAAGCAGAAACAGAATGATTAACATCAAAACATCAGAAGCAGAAATAGGATGATTAACATCAGAATCATCAAAAGCAGAAACAGGATGATTAACATCAGAATCATCAGAAGCAGAAATAGAATGATAAACATCAAAATCATCAGAAGCAGAAATAGGATGATTAACATCAGAATCATCAGAAGTAGAAATAGGATGATTAACATCAGAATCATCAGAAGCAGAAACATGATGATTATCAGAATCATCAGAAGCACAAACAGAATGATTAACATCAAAATCATCAGAAGCAGAAATAGGATGATTAACATCAGAATCATCAGAAGCAGAAACAGAATGATTAACATCAAAATCATCAGAAGCAGAAATAGGATGATTAACATCAGAATCATCAGAAGCAGAAATAGGATGATTATCAGAATCATCAAAAGCAGAAACAGAATGATAAACATCAAAATCATCATAAGCAGAAATAGGATGATTAACATCAGAATCATCAGAAGTAGAAACAGGATGATTAACATCACAATCATCAGAAGCAGAAACAGGATGATTATCAGAATCATCAGAAGCAGAAACAGAATGATTAACATCAAAATCATCATAAGCAGAAATAGGATGATTAACATCAGAATCATCAGAAACAGAAACAGGATGATTAACATCAGAATCATCAAAAGCAGAAACAAGATGATTATCAGAATCATTAGAAGCAAAAACAGAATGATAAACATCAAAATCATCAGAAGCAGAAATAGGATGATTAACATCAGAATCATCAGAAGTAGAAACATGATGATTAACATCAGAATCATCAAAAGCATAAACAGGATGATTATCAGAATCATCAGAAGCAGAAACAGAATGATTAACATCAAAATCATCAGAAGCAGAAATAGGATGCTTAACATCAGAATCATCAGAAGCAGAAACATAATGATTAACATCAAAATCATCAGAAGCAGAAATAGGATGATTAACATCAGAATCATCAGAAGCAGAAACAAGATGATTAACATCAGAATCATGAGAAGCAGAAACAGGATGATTATCAGAATCATCAGAATAAAAAACAGAATGATAAACATCAAAATCATCAGAAGCAGAAATAGGATGATTAACATCAGAATCATCAGAAGTAGAAACAGGATGATTAACATCAAAATCATTAGAAGCAGAAACAGGATGATTATTAGAATCACCAGAAGCAGAAACAGAATGATTAACATCAAAATCATCATAACCAGAAATAGGATGATTAACATCAGAATCATCAGAAGCAGAAACAGGATGATTCACACCAGAATCATCAGAGGCAAAACAGAATGATTCACACCAGAATCATCAGAGGCAAAACAGAATGATTCACACTAGAATCATCAGAAGCAAAACAGAATGGTTCACACCAGAATCATCAGAAGCAAAACAGAATGATTCACACCAGAATCATTAGAAGCAAAACAGAATGATTCACACCAGAATCGTCGGAAGCAAAACAGAATGATTCACACCAGAATCGTCGGAAGCAAAATAGAATGATTCACACCAGAATCATCAGAAGCAAAACAGAATGATTCACACCAGAATCATCAGAAGCAAAACAGAATGATTCACACCAGAATCATCAGAAGCAAAACAGAATGATTCACACCAGAATCATCAGAGACAAAACAGAATGATTCACACAAGAGTCATCAGAAGCAAAATAGAATGGTTCACACCAGAATCATCAGAAGCAAAACAGAATGACATTAAGTAAAACAGTTTGAAAACTTAAGTAGAACAGAAGATTTGCAGGCTGTATTCGAATACACACATGTTGTAATCGAATACACCTTCGAAATCAGTGAAATTTTCCTGAGACATTCAACACATTTCAAACTATTTCTTTTGAAAAATCAGCACAACTCCAAAATAGTTTTATCACTCTTTTAACCCACAAAACTCAGACTTTTACATCAAATCAGTTTTTCCAGAAGGAAACACTTTCATCAGTTTTAAATCCTTTTTATTTTGAAATCATCAGCAACACCAGATTTTCATCAACAGAACAGCATGCAAGCATTTTCAGCTTTCTCAAACCATCAGAACATCATGCAAGCATTTCAGTTTTTTTTTCAAACATCAGAACAACATGCAAAGCATTCAGCTTTTCTCAAACATCAGAACAACACGCAAGCATTTCAGCTTTCTCAAACATCAGAACAACATTAACACATTCAGTCAAACAGCAAGCATCACATAGCAGCAAAACACCAACAGAATGCATTTTTGCATATCAAAACCATTTTCAAATCAGTTTTATGGACATGCATTTTAATCATGTTTCAAAAAACATACAAGACATTTTTCCACTTTCCCACATAAACAACACAACTTTAGTGCTTTCAGCCCAAACAGCAATCATCACAGAACTTTTAAAACATCACAGAATGCATTTTTTTCATTTCTTTTAAGCAACAGGCCTACCAGTTTCTTTTTGTTCAAAACAGAAATGAAAACACCAGTAATGCCATGACAGTTATGCATTTACAGCCCTAATGCAACTAGAAAGTAGAAGGTGCCCCTACCCTTGCTACGCTTCTGCTTCTGCTTTCGTTCCCGTTTACGCGTCAAAAACCGGTGAAACTGCCGCTTGCGTTTGCTTCTACGAAAATGGGTTCTTTAGCTCCGTAGTAATGTGGGGAACAACGTTTGTACTGGGGGTTTGATGTTTCGGTGCTTCGATTTCCAAGTAATGGCACTTTTGAGGAACTCTCTTTTTCCTTTCTTTTGAAATCGTGAACTGGTAAGCATAACAGAATAGGAGAGAAGGGTACTGTTACATGCAGTATGGAGGAGAGAAAGGTTTTTGTCTTTGCTCTGTCCTTTGCAGTCCATATATAGGCACCTCCATGTGCCACCTCATCACAATTAATGTTAAAATATTGCTGGATCCTCCAGCACTTAAACGTTTTGCAATTAGCCGTTAATCCTTAATTAACTGGCCGATTAATTTAACTACTCGTAATTAAATTAATTTATTCTTCATCCAATAATTTTAATTCATCTTCCAAAATAAATATTTATATATATATATTCACTCAAAACATACATATATTAAATATTTTACAAATATCCCCAAAATACCCTTAATATTAATTCCAAAATTAATATTAAATTTAAGGGTCTTACATCATCAGAGGATACCTCTAGATGATGTCATCAGAGGATACTAGAGGATACCAGAAAATACCTCCACAATATATCACCACAGGATCCCTATAATTTAAAAGTCAAAAATACGCATAACTATGATCTTTAACATTAGACTCATTTGCAACACAAAGGAAGAACCAAGTCTGCTCTTGAACATTAGAAGCAGAATGAAAAACGTTCTTGCTTTTTGACCTGCTCTCACCTAATCACTGACAAAGGACAAGCCAGCTTTCCCAACGGGAAAATGATATGTCAAAAGCACTTTTTGAGTCTATAAAAGAGAACTCAAGATATAGGCAACATGCAAAAATGAACAAAGCAATCATTCCATTATTCACAAATCAGATTCAAGAGTTTCTACAGTTTTCATACATTTCGCTAAGTTATGTCCAACTCTTAAAAACTGCAACATCAAATCACGATTGTGTTCTAAAACCACTATCAGTTCCAAAGATCAGAATCAAATACTCAAACTCGAGTTGAGGATATTTAGATTCTATCAAAACACTTTATCATTCTATTGTAATCTCAACACAAAGTGAGTAAAAACTAGTCTTGAGAAGTTATGAAAATTCTTCTATGTTATAGAGAAGGTAGTGTGAGTAATCCTTGTAAAGAATGAAGGATAGATCAGTGAAAAAAACTTCTTTCTGGATTGAAAGGTATTGATTGTAACAGATCGAGATAAATATGCAGAAAGTTAGTGTAAAAGTCAAGAAAGTTCTTGCCTTGGAGCAATTAGTTGAAAATCTCACAGTTGTGAGGACTGGACGTAGCCCAAGTTGGGTGAACCAGAATATATCTATGTGTTATATTCCTTCCCTTATCTATTTACTTTCAAATCTTTAAATATCAAGTTTAATAGATTAACTAAAACTGTCATTTTCAACTAATCAAGAACGTTCTCCATTTCTGGATCTGAACCAAGAACGTTCTCCGTTTTTCTGATTTACAACCAAGATCAATATTGAGTTAATATTTTTTTCAGGAATTTTTAAAAGCTTAATTTACAATTCAAACCCCCTTTCTTGTAAATTGTTACTTAAGATTAGATCGTCCATCTTATCATTACAAGGATTAAACTTATGTGTAAGGCCTGTGATAGGCTACACTCTAAGTAAATCGTGCTAGTCTGTGATGCAACTGCACCACGATAATTAATATTAAGGCCTGTGATAGGCGGTACAATTATGATTTACGCCCCTCGAGGGGGGTTTTGTTTTGAGAATTCCGAGATCATGTGCATTGGCATATACGCATTGCATTAGGGTGTTTGATATATGAGTCAAGATTATTATGATCTGATATGTGGAAATGATATGTGCAAGTACCTTAAATTCTAAGTTCCTAATAACTTGTTGTGATTATTGATTGTAGTTTTGGGCTTGTAACATGATTTGTATCCTTAATATTTTGTTTCATAAAAAACTTAGATATTATACATTTTCAATATGTGGGTATACTTATTTTGTCACTGTTGTTATCTTACTGGAACTGCTAAGTGGTTATTTTTGTCTTTTGACATAATTGTTAATTGTTAACTGTTATTTTCGGTTGATGACTTTTTACATTATTGTGGAAAATTGGGCTTTGCCCTCATATGATACCCGAGTTCGTTCCACCGACGGTTACCCTAACGACGGAGATGTCGTTAGACTTCCCTGATCAACATATGCCGACTTCTTGGGTATATCACCCCATCTCAAGTAGGAGTGCCGGGGCAGTGTCATACGTGGAATATACTCACGGGCGGATCCACTTTCCTATACCTTCAGGATTGGTAATTGAGGCGAATGGAGTATACACAGATGTAGAGAGTCTTGTAGTTTGAGGTGAGACAAAGGCCACCGTAGGTGTGGTAACTCCTACTATGGTAGCAGGGGATGTGGTGCTTGAACCAGGAACGGGTGAGAAGGGTAAGGGGCTGATTCCAGCGGGGGAAGACATTACAGGTCCATCTAGGCCGGTCGGGGACCAGGACTTTGTTGATGAACCACTGGTGCCTTGGTTGGTGTCACCGCGTATTGAGTCTGAGCTTCCACTTCCGGTGAACGTGTTGAGGAAAAAACCTTTTTGATATATGTTTTAATGACAACAAACATTTTAAATTCAATGATTAAGTTTTATGAATGGTGATCTACTAATGATTTCACTTAAGTTTGTTTAAGGAACATAAATGCATAAGTGAACAAAGCAAGAATCAAAGAAAACAGCAGCAGAGAACATTCTTAACATATTCTGGAAAACGGAGAATGTTCGCAAGACTGTGATAGCATAAAGACCAAACTTTCTCCACCACTTAATTAAAGTTATTGCATCTGGAATTTACATCAGTACTGAGAGTACATGACAAGGAATAGATGTGATCAATTAAAATCAAAAGGAACCATTCTAATCGCAAAGAAAAAAGGCCATGAATCAAGCTGCCAAAGCAAGACTGAACAGTCTCAAGAATGTCCAGAATTAACAACATGTTAATGATTCAAGGAAAGCCAAGAAATCAGCATAAAGAACACTCTTGACACAATCTGGAAAAACAGAAGATGTTACCTGATAAACATCAACAGAAGATATACCAGAAGATGCCTCCAGAGGATACCAGATGATGTCACCAGAGGATACCTCACGAAGCTGACATCAGAGGATACCTCACCAAGCTGCCATCAGAGGATACCTCACCAAGCTGCCATCAGATGATACCTCACCAAGCTGCCATCAGTGGATACCTCAACCAGAGGATATCAGAGGATACCTCAACCAGAGGATATCAGAGGATACCTCAACCAGAGAATACCAAAGGATACCTCAACTAAAGAATACCAGAGGATACCATAGGATATCTCCAGAAAACGATATCAGAGGATATCCCCAGAAAATACATTCAGATGATACCTCCAGAAAATACATTCAGAGGAAGAACCAAGTCTGTTCTTGGACATCAGAATATCCAGAAAGTTCAAATTCTAGGACTCCAGATTGATTATCAATCTCCAGAATTTTCATTAACATTCTGTAGAAGTTCATCATCATTCTCCAAGCTGTTTTGACATAATCAAAACTCCAGTTCTGCTGTCAAGATTGATAAACAATCTTAACAATATACAATGCATTAAGACAGCTTCCAGTATGTTCAGAAATCAGTCCAGATAGATTATCAATCTCCAGGAAACCCAAAATCTAAAGCTCCAGATTGATCATCAATCTCCAGCAACTACAGTTTTTCTGCAACAAGCTTTGTGATCGTTTTTAATCTGTTTTGAGTGATTCAAAAGCTCCAGTTCAAGCCTACAATATTATCACTTATCAGAAGCATTAAAGGATCATTAATTACTCAAGAAAATTTGATTCAAAACGCAACACACAGCTCAGTCTGAATAGAAAATAAAAATAGTCAAAAGTTGGATTATTTTTATTCAGAAATAATGCCTTTGGTCAAGCTTGACAAGAGCACTACCAACGGCTCTATTTGATCATCATTAAATGCTCTCACGCCTATAAAAGGAAGGCCAAAGCTCAGGAAGAAAACACAGCTTCAAGTACAGAGAAAAACATCACTCACATACATCTTCATACTTGAAAGCTTCTCAATCATAAACAAAAGATTCAGTTCTATTTTTCCTCTTCATATCAGAATCATCTACTGAATTCTTTTGTCAAGAATCTAATCTCAAACACGAGTTGAGCATACTCAGATTCTGTCCAAAAATCAAAGACATTCAAGTGCCAAGATATATCGTCAATCACTCACACACATACTTGAAAATCTCTCATCACTTACAAGAATCAGTTGATTAAATTCTTTTTACTATGATACATTTATACTAAATTCTTTGTAAAGAATCGAATCTCAAACAAGAGTTGAGACATCTCAGATTCTAAACAATCTCATCATTATTGTAAAACTCAAACTATAAGAGTTAAGTATAGTTTGGGGTAGATTGTAAGAAATCACTATCAAGGTTGGTAGGTGATTTGATTAATCTCTTTCTGGGTGGAATTAGATTAAAGTCTGTAACAAAGATCAAGGTTGATCTAAGCTAGGTGCTGTAAAACCAAGAAGGTTCTTGTTTTAAACACTTAGTGGAAAATCTCACCGTTGTGAGGATTGGACGTAGCCCGAGTTGGGTGAACCAGGATATATCTGTGTGTGATATCTCTTCCCTTATCTCTATTTAATTTCAGTATGTTAATTATCAAGTAAAATAGATAAACTGAACTGTTGATTTTAACTAACCAAGAACGTTCTCTATTTTCTAGTGAAAACCAAGAACGTTCTCCTTTTTCTGTTTTCACAACCAAGATCAATCTTGAGTTATTTTCTTAAGTTTTTAACAGGAATTTTAAAAGGGCGAATTTACAATTCAAACCCCCCCTTTCTTGTAAATCGATATTGCTACTTCAGAACGATCCTCCACCGCAAATTGTTTTGAGATTCCAGCGCCACCGAAGCCACCTATATCGTGGGTAGATCTGACTTCTGAGGAGTCTGATCCTTCTATGGATGATGAGGAGGAGGAAGTCACTTCAAGGAGAGATACTGTGTCGGATGAGACTTGTACAGAGTGTGGTGGCCACCCTTGTTACTGTCGTTGTTAGTGGATGATCAGATTAGTTTTTGTTGTATAGGGCCTTAGTGTTTTGGTGGTTGTACTTATTTTGTTTTGGGATGACTGTACCTATGACGTACTTTGATAGTGACTTTTGTTGGTGGGTCCATGTTCTATTTTTTTGCATGACCATAAGGGGATAACATTCTTGGAGCAAGACTTCTGTGCAGGTGCCTGACGAGAATACCCCAGGAGTATGAGCGATATCTGATAGGTCTCATAGCCCCGGTGTATTTTCTATTTGTATATTTTGAATATTAATCTCGAAAACTATTATAGCTTATTTTTTTATATGATGTAATTATTTATTACTTTTGTCGTTTTGTGTTACGACGTATTATTTTTAGTAAATATATGGTTTTAAAAAATAAAAAAAAAATACACTCACGCTATTAAAAATCGGGTGTTACAGTGTCCATGTGTTGTGATAGGAAGAAAAAACAGGTAGAGGTGCACCATAAGGTTAGGTGCCATAGCCAAAATAATCAATAGAGGATGAAGTATGGGAACCATTGTAATTGGGAGGGGAGCTGCTTGAAGGTGTTGATTAAACTTGTGCCAACAAGTAGTATAAAGATGATCAAATTTAAAGCAAACTTGACAATAAATGTTGGAATAATGGCCTCCACGATTAGCACGACCACCACGTCCACAATTGAATCCATCTAAAGTGAGTGAACCAGGACGGGAAGAAACATCACTGGAGCGCAAAACAGTAAGATCCAGATTAGGTGGAGGTTGCATAGTTGAAGGAAGAACATGAGTGAGATTGAAAGATGCATTATCAGAGACGATTTTCTTTTTGAACTTGTCAAGACGAACCTCGTGAGCAACTTGTAGAACTTCAACCTCATTTATGATGATTTGGGGGAACAAGATTGCCAATTGAAGCTAGGTTATCAACAAAAATATGAATACACAACATTTACTCATGCCCAATGCGATCTTCAAGAAGCGTAGAACGAAGCACAATGCGAATACACATTATTGAGCATTCCCAAGAGGTGATCAACTTTAGAGATGAAGCGAGGAGGAATCAACGAAGAAACAAGAAACTCATAAGGATCATGCACGTTGATGTATGGTTCAACTTGTTGACGCCATAGGTGAAAGTTCTTGTCATTGAATTTTTCTTAAATCTTCAATGAAAAGGAAAAAGGACATGGATTTGAATTATCAGAGAGAAGAGATTAAAGTGACGAAACACGTATGTCGTTGTCGCGCGATGGCGATATAGGATGATCTTCCATGGATTTGTACGAGCTAACTGATACAATGTAAAATTTCATTAGGATTCATATAGATTCTCTTAAATTCTGTTTTTGTTTTTCATTGAATGAATATGTGAAAGATATTACAAGATATTTATAATTTGCTAATCCTACACCCAAGTGTGTCTTAGTGCAAATGTGGTTTTGGCTATAATCTTCCGGTTGATGTTTTGATGATAACAAAAACAAACAAATAAAGAAAAATTATCCTCTAAATGTATTTGTTAAGTGTGCAGATTAAAGAAAAAAATTATATTAATGACTATCTATTTTAAGGTAGCATAAATTACAAGTGAGTTAGAGATAATAATCTAAGTGTTTCTAATCACAAAGAATATCATTCCCTAATAAACAAGCAACTTGTTTACTAATAGAGCAACACTCTAATAAAAAGACAACACTCAAGATAGTCAATGCTCTGATGAAGATAATCGCTTTGAAATGACCAACTTTGAAAAATTCAACGATTTAAATATTCAATGCTCTAAAGAAGACAAATTTATTTATCCTCCAGTCAACATCTTGAATTTGTTAATTATCTGAAAGTCTTTGTGACATCCTCTGATAGTAACATCTTATGAGATATTCCCTCTTAAATTGAAGATGCGCATAATCAATCATGAAAATATGTATGGATACATCTTAAAGACCGATATGTCTTAAATGGTAATTGAAGATCTCGAACGATAATATTTTCAACAGACACTTCTTCTCTCTATTTAAGAAGAACTCTTTTAGGTCAATCGAGTGTGTGAGAGAGAATGAAAAAAACAATGTATTAAAGAAATAATTCTGAAAAAGCCAAATACACGTCAAAAGAAAATTATGAATGAAAAATTCTCTCAGTAGAGAGTTATTTAGAATTGATGTAAATCATTCAAAGTGTTTCCATACACTTGAACTGATATAAGACTTGATATGTAACATTCTCTCAATGAGAATTAGAATCCTAGAAACAAAACTTTGTATCAACTTAGTCACAAACTAGAATCGGTGTAAATCGGTGTGATAGTAGCAACAGATCTTTCACCCCTAAGAGGTACCTGAAAAGGTACAACAACACTTATGAACCTCAACGGTAAGCTGCAGGAATGTTGTAGAAGGGTTCTAATGGTGACAACTTTGAGAGGCTAGAGAAGATACTCAAAGCTTGAAGAGGTAAAGTAAACAATACTTGGTTATGTGATCCATTAATTTTATTAATATTATTATTAGTATTATTCTTGTTATTATTATTAAAGAAAAAAAAAGAAAAAAGGAATAAGAGTGTTAATAGATTTTGGCTATGTGTGCTTAAAATCTCTGGATATAATAAAATTTTATAATATAAAAAATGATAAAATAGAATATTTGTTGCAAAATATAACTTATAATATATGCTAAATAGCACATGTGGTCCCTTAACTTAATTTCAGTTAACGATTTAGTCATTTATCTTTTTTTTTTTCCCATTTTAGTCCATTTATATTTTTAAATAATTTCAGCGTTACCCTTTATGATTCTGATATTTAGTGATTCCCTCTTTTTTTAGGGTTTAGTGGGTTCCATATGGAGAAGATGATGAAGGAAAGAGATGATACGAGAAAAGAGAAGAAAGGAGATGAAGGGAGAAAGTGAATGGGAGAAGAAAGGTAACCCTAAACCAAACAAAAGAAACATAAACGTGAGAGAAAACCCAAGGAAAAGGAAACGGAGGGGTAACTTTTTAACTTTTTTTGTAACGGAACCCCACTTAAAGGGTAACGCTGAAATTATTTAAAAACATAAAGGACCAAAATGGGAAAAAAAAAGATAAAAGACTAAATCGTTAACTGAAATTAAGTTAAGGGACCACGGGTGCTATTTAGCCTATAATATATTAAAGGCTAAATAGCACTCGTGGTCCCTTAACTTAATTTCAGTTAACGTTTTAGTCATTTATCTTTTTTTTTTTCCGATTTGGTCCTTTATTTTAATTTTAAGTGAAATAAAGAATGGAAATATGAGTTTATTTGAAGATTTGAGTTACGAATCTAATGAAATTTGTATTATATGAAAGAATATAATTAATTTTATGGGTTTTGGTTGAAAATTTTGATGAATTTTTGTAAAAAAAATGATAATATTGTTGACATTTTAAAACATAAAAGATCAAATTGTCACTTAAAATTAAAATAAAGGACCAAATCGGGAAAAAAAATAAAGGACTAAAACGTTAATTGAAATTAAGTTAAGGGACCACAGATGCTATTTAGCATATATTAAAATATAACATTACAAAATAACAATGATAGATTATGTTTAAAATACTCTATGTACCCATTAATTATAATAGTTGAAGTTTTTATAAATCTCGTAGTTTTTATTCTCTCATTTTGAGAAAAACTTTCTACATTAAAAATTATGTTTGTCTCATATTTAATTTTCTGTCAATTATTGATTTCTGTTTGAATATTTATACGCAGAACTAGAAGAAAAAAAAAATTACATTATTGAAATATTTATTTCTGGTTTTTTCCCAACAAAGAACAAGTTGTGTTTGTTAGAAAAGAAGAGTGAGCTTGAAAAGCCTTCCCGTGGCGCAATGCATTATCCAATTATGGGTAGAATAGATACAATAGTTGAAGAATTAGGAGTAATTCCTGCTTGGTACATTTGGGAAAGCAAGTACATTGTTTGAGTCTAAAGTGCATGAAATGAAAAGGCAGTAATCATGGCATTCCATGCGACAACAATATCCCTATACATGTGGGCCCGAGTATTAAATAGAGTACATACTTCAAACAAATTGCCACATACATACATGTCAAGCAAGGCCATGGAAACATAGAGATCCATTGAGAGACCAAGTATGTGGACATGATTATGTATATGCCTACCAAAAGTGTTGTAATACTTGTAGAGCGGAGCATGCTTTGAGAACATACGGGAAAGTGAAGTTGGTGGTACAAATGAATGGATTGTTGAAATGGGCCAGCTCAAGCATAAACTCAGATAATCGTGTTCCAGATTCCAAAAAACGACACTCGACTTTGGAATTTGGTCGAACACACTGCGGACAAGTTCGATTTCATTACTTGAGATGTACTAACGGACAACTTCACGAGGAGGAAACAGATAATGACGGTTTTGAATCTGCACGTGCCTATGCCCATTTATTAGGGTTGAAGCTAATTCTTCACGCTTCAAACATCTTTGCATCAGCTAGCTTCCAACCCCAACCCTACCCTACAACTAGAATGAATGAATAAATATAAAGAATAAATTTTGTTGTCAGACAGTGTTGAAGTGCAAATGTCGTTATTATGATTACGGTGGCCAACTTCAATGTTAGCTTTTGGACACTCATCACACCACTCATATAAAATCTCAGTGCTACAATTTAAATCTATAAAACCGGCCTACTTTTTTTTTTACAATCTAGTTTATTTTGTTTTTGTTTTTAAGGTTTTAAAATGTTTTTTTGGTACAAGGGTTTCAAAATGAATGGTACACTAGGTAGGGTGGACATTGGGTCGGTTTGGGCGGGTTCGGGTCCAAAAACAATAACCGGCTCAAACCATTGGTGAGTGACACAGAACCAATTTAGTCCGTCCATTGACACGGTTTAGACGAGTCGCGGGTTCACGGATTTTCGGATAAAACAGACGGTTTAATTCGATTTGGGCTAATTGTTGAGCCATTAAAAATATACGGGCCAATTGCGTTTTTTTTTTATGTGATACCCAATTTTTGGGCAAGTTTTTTTTACTCATTTTGAAGACAATTAACATTTTTTGTTAGTTTTAACATATTTTTTTGTCCATCGTTAAAATCAAAAACAAGAATTCGTATTATATCATGATGCCTCTTTTCTCCATTTTCAGTTGATGACAAGAAAAAGGGGGAAAAAAGAGGGTATTAACGTCGAAGGAACCGGTGATTAAGTTTTTGTTTAATTAAAAACATAAATGATGGAGGTGAGTTGAGGTAGGAATAGGGATGACAATTAGACCTAGATCCAGTGGGTACCCGCAGAAAAAACCCGTAATGGGTAGGGTAAAAACCCGCATAATGGGTACGGGTATGGGGACGAGTAATTACTTGCAAAATTGAACAGGTATGGGTGCGGGTACGAGTACTATAGTACCCACTCCGCCCCGCCTCACACATATAATATTATTGTTATTATTATTATTACTGATATTATTATTATTACTATTATTATTATTATTATTAGTATGTAAGTTTGTTTGAGCTTAAATAAAAATGATTTTTGTTTTAAATAATTTAGAGATTATTTTTTAGAGATTTTTTAAAATATGATTTTTTAACTCCCGTTTGTTTACTATTATTAAAATGATTTTTTTTGTACAATAATTTTTAACATGTTTGTATACAATTTTATAAAAATAATTTTTTTAAACTAAAAAATTACCATAAAGGACATAAAAATGATTTTCAAGAAAACATGTTTGTTTGAAAAAATATTTTTTAAATACATGATTTTTCTAAATACACATATGTCTCTCTATTATCTTATGTATCTCTATCTCCCCTTCCAATCTCTATCTACTATTTCTCTCACTCTCTACTATCTCATGTCTCTCTACATCTCCTTTTTATTCCAAACAAATCAACGAATTTAGGTCATTCATTTCATAATTTTCGGATCATCCTGAAAAATAAACATATAAGTAAATCATCACGAAAATATGTTAGTAAATAGTAATAGATTTTGGAGGTCTTGTTCTAATATTAAAAATTGGGCCCTTAATAAAAAAAAATACAATTTTAATAATTAAAAAAATTTGAAAAATAAATTTTAGTCCCTATACACATATTTGATTCTGATGAAGAGGTAAATAATTGTGATTTTATATTTAAGAGTTTTTTTATATTATTAATCGTGACTTTATAATTATAAATAACTAATATAATACACATATCAATTTTTTTACAGATCTCAGAGAATACCATCCAAGGACTTGCAACTTCATAAAATATTATTATTTTTGATATTTTGATATTTGTTGTAGTAATGTACTAATGTTGAATCATGATATATTTTGAAAGTTTTGAATTAGACAATATTTTGATTTCTAATACTTATGATTTTGGATTTAAAATATTTGAGAATTTTTTTAAATTTAATCACAAATTATTTATCGATATAGTTTTATTAAAGTGCGGGCAATGGGTATGGGTACGGGCACTTAAGTACCCAAAGGGTAAGGGTACGGGTATTAAAGTTGATACCCATAAGAGTACGGGCACGAGCACGTGTATTTTTTTAAACTGTGGGTATGGGACGGGTACTATACTACCCTACCCATACCCTACCCATTGCCATTCCTAGGTATACCCGCAGTTTAAAAAAATACCCGTGCCCGTACCCTCGTGGGTATCAACTTTAATATCCGTACCTTTGCCCTTTGGGTACTTAAGTGCCCTTACCCATACCCATTACCCGCACTTTAATAAAAATATATCGATAAATAATTTGTGATTAAATTTAAAAAAAATTCCCTAATATTTTAAATCCAAAATCATAAGTATTACAAACCAAAATATTGTCTAATTCAAAACTTCCAAAATATATCATGATCCAACATTAATATATTACTACAATAAATGTCAAAACATCAAAAATAATGTTTTCCGAAAGAATATTTTATGAAGTTGCAAGTCCTTGGACGGTATTCTTCGATATCTGTAAAATAATTGATATGTGTATTATATTAGTTATTTATAATTATAAAGTCACGATTAATAATATAAAAAAACTCTTGAATATAAAATCACAATTATTTACCTCTTCATCAGAATCAAATATGTGTATAGGGACTAAAATTTATTTTTCAAATTTTTTTAATTATTAAAATTGTATATTTTTTATTAAGAGCCCAATTTTTAAGATTAGTACAAGACCTCCAAAATCTATTACTATTTACTAACATATTTTCGTGATGATTTATTTATATGTTTATTTTTCAGGAGGATCCGAAAATTATGAAATAAATGACCTAAATTCGTTGATTTGTTTGGAATAAAAAGGAGAGGTAGAGAGACATGAGATAGTAGAGAGTAAGAGAAATAATAGATAGAGATGCATAAGATAGTAGAGAGACATATGTGTATTTAGAAAAATCATGTATTTAAAAAATATTTTTTCAAACAAACATATTTTCTTGAAAATCATTTTTATGTCCTTTATGGTAATTTTTTAGTTGAAAAAAATTATTTTTATAAAATTGTATACAAACATGTTAAAAATTATTGTACAAAAAAATCATTTTAATAATAGTAAAAAAATGGAAGTTAAAAAATCATATTTTAAAAAATCTCTAAAAAATAATCTCTAAATTATTTAAAACAAAAATTATTTTTATTTAAGCTCAAACAAACTTACTACTACTACTACTACTACTAATAATAATAATAATAATAATAATAATAATAATAATAATAATAATAATAATAATAATATTATATGTGCGGGACGGGGTGGGTATTATAGTACCCGTACCCACACCCATACCCGTTTAATTTTGCGGGTAATTACCCGTCCTCATACCCATATCCATTATGCGGGTTTTTACCCTACCCATTACGGGTACCCACTGGGTCTGGGTCTAATTGCCATCCCTAGGTTGAGGCTTTGCGTAGGAGGAACCGGTGGTGGTGACTTCGAAGCAGAAACGATGGAGATTGTGGTGGCGGCTTCGAAGCAGAAACAATGAAGATGGTGATGGCGGCTTCGAAACAGAAGAGATGGAGATGGTGGTAGCGGCTTCGAAGCAGCATCAATGGAGGGTGGTGGTGGCTTCAAAACAGAAATGATGGAGATGGTGGTGGTGGCTTCGATGTAGAAACAATAGAGGTTGAGCCGTCAGGGTGGTATGAGTTGTGAGTGAGAAAGATGAGATGAAAATTTTAGGATTTCTTAAAAAGTAATGGGTTTACTAGATTGGATTTGGACCTTTTCTATTGGACTGAGGAAAAGTCTTTTTTTTTTTTTTTATAATAGTTTAACATTTAAAAATATTAATAAATTTAATTGGTAATTTGAGTTGGGCGAGTTCAGATACCTGCGGTCAAAAAATCCTTAACCGAATCTTCCTGTTATAAACCACACGAACCCGTTTTGTTTTACCGGGGGGTCCGTCTACCCGCTTTTGCCATGCCCGTTACAGAAATTGAGCCACAAGCTGCTCGGTTTGAATCGAGTCGCGAGTGGTTGTCCACCCCTAGTTATAGGAAACTAAGAGAAAGATGATATAAAGGTAAGCGATGAAGAGGAAGATGGTGAACATCAGACACATGCAAAAAATGAGTTAAAATAAAGGATCATAGGTGTAATTTTGTCAAAAATTTAAAGGATCAATTCAAAAAATGCGTTAAACTTAAATGATCTCAATTAATTTCATTTTTCTAATTTAGAAGAACCCAAAAAACTTTTTTATATAGAAATTTTATTTTGAATAAAAATTAATTAAAAAAATTATTTTTATAATTTGCCACATTAAGATTTTAGTTGTATTTTTTTTAATGCTTATTTGGCTTAAAAGAAAGAATTTTACCACCAAATTAATGTTGTTGGTGTTCATGAGAAATTTTCAACAAATATACTTAATTTTATCTTTTTCATACTTGACGAAAATTGTTAATGTTAAAACAAAGTTGATATCAAAGCATTTAGAAGTCTTGAGTTTTGGAATAATTTTATTGACTAACATGTTGCTCTTAATGCTTTAGTGCCTATAGTTTGATGGTTTTTTTTATTATCATCATAACGAGATAATTCTAACTTTGAACTTGAAAGGGAAAGAAAATGAAGAAAAAATGAGAAATAATTAATTTTGAAAGAAAAAAAAATAGGAAAATGAACAAATTATTCAAAAATCAAATAAAAAATATAAGATAAATCAATTAAGTTTCTATAAAAAAAATTTAAAAAAGAAAATTGAGGAATAATTAGGTCTTTAATATTATAATAGAATATATATATACAAAATATTGATATCAAGTGATAGAAAAGAAAAAAATAGAAATTATTACGATTATGATTATGCACACATCACCGTCACGGTTAAATGAATTTTTTTTAACAGAACTACTATAAAAGGACATCTTTGCAAATCAACCATAACATAGAGATTAACTGAACCAAATTAAAAATAAAATAAAGGACACCATAGAGTGTATTTTTGTCTATTTTTAAAGTAGGTAAGAGGGGAGCCTTGTAAATTATAGTTGAGGGAATATTTATGTGCAAGAAGGGAAAGAAAAAGTACAGGGTTGGTTAAGAAACTTAAATAGGAAGCTCCATGGTGGAAGTTGAGATAGATCTCACATCACCTTCAGGAATTGCTTGGAATGGAATAAAGATGATTAATATATAGATATATATATGCTTACACCCACATACACGCACCTAGTGAGTGAGTGAGTAAGTGGGCTATAATAACTTCCTTCCACGTCAATCTTTCTCTCTCAATGTCTAATATTCAGATACCAATGTATTGCTTGATGACAGATGACAGACTTCACCCCTCACCCAACTCTGATTGTACCCTCTCAACCCCTCTCCTCTTCTACGTGGAAGTGGAAGTGGAACCACATTGCCATAAACATTATTATTATTATTATTCCTTTTTCTTAGAGGAGGAGGTGCTGCATGTCACAGCCACACCCAAAATATGGCTAAGAGATCAGATTTTGCACAGAAGCTTCTTGATGATCTGCGACTGAGGAAAGAACGAATGACTGCTACTGCATCTCATTCTCACAACTCAAACCAATCCCACCATTTGCCTATAGGTCAGTCAAGACTTTCACTTCCTATTTATTCTACAACAATTTCGATGAGCCATTTTTCTTAATTTGTTGGCACTTATCGTTATGTTTTTTTTTTAATCATTTAGTGAAAAAATATAGCAGAGCAATTCATAATTTACTTTCTTCTTTTCTGGATTTCTTTGTTCTCTGCTATGATGGAGAAGAGCAATTCATAGAGTAGCTGCTAAAAACTTCAGTCATAGACCTTCTAGCCTGTGCATTGTTCACTAACTATCCAATTAGCATCGAGCAATTAAAGAGGAGAAAAACAAGCTTTCGGCTTGATTAGAGATTCATTGTCAAAAGAAAATCTTGTTAAGAAATTCAATAAAAAAATCAAGGGATGTTTAAGACTTACATCTTTTGGAGGAAAGGCTTCGATGCTGGTGTTCAGTGTTGAATTAACTGCTTCAAGTTTCACCGACAAAAAAATGTGACATCCAGTTACATTACAATTCCTCAAAAATCAATTTCAAAAATCAATTTGAAAAAGATGATACTTAAGCAGATACTAAAATCAGAAATAGAATTGATACCTCCACTTGGCGCTGAAGTGATTGGATATAATCAAGGACCAATGCTTCAATTCAGGTTATCTAATCAAGGACCAATGCTTCCCCAATAACCTGAATTGAAGAAAGTCTCAAAATTTAAAATTTCTTAGCAAGTATGGGATTATTACAGACCAACAATTAGGAAGGTTATAACTATAATTTTCTTTTTTTGACCCAAGTAGCATGCTTTTCCTGCTTTGAGTAATTTCCTTTCATTCTGTTTATTATTATTATTACTATTATTTCCATTTATGTGTGTGTATGAGAGCAGAAAAAAATTTAACAGGTAGTAAAAGCATTACCTTATTACAACCAGGAATTTAATCCTGAAGAATTTTCATTTTTTCACTAATCTTTCCCCATCTAGCCTGTGCCTGGTCCACCAACTTTCCAATTAGAAACACAGTCATAGAGTTTAATTGCAACTGAACCATTAATTTACATTTTTTCCCTTAAACTAGTAGAAACATGATTTCAAATCACGGTCGAGACTGCGACCTAATTCGTGATATCAAGGAAAATTGCGGTTAAATTGAGGAAAATTGCGATCGTAACCCTAGAGATTGAGCTGTTAAGTATGTCTCATTGAAGATTTCCTTTTCAATCAAAATTCAAACCCCCTCCCTTAAAGAGTTACAACCACATGGTTTCAAATTAAAATTGTAAAAGTTTTCCCGAATGAAAACCAGTATTTCATCCAATGAACCACAATTTCACTTTCATTTTCAACAACTAGAACTAGTTAGTTCCAATATATTGTGGTGTGAGTCTTAATTTCACCGGTAAGGTAATGGCTTACCAAACCAAAATATTTTCTAATTTTGGCAAAATATTGAAACAGATGCATACGCTTACACCAAGCAAACCTACAGAGGGTCAAGAAATACAAAAGCAAATGAAATTGTAAGTAATGTTTGGTGTGTTGTGTATATAAATAGCAAATAGTGTTGGTGGTTAAATTAAATTGTTCGGGGACCATGTACTGCAGATTAGTTCTGGAAGTGGGGAGATGCTGAATAGGTCTAGCAGAAGGCAGAAATCAGTAAAGAGTGGAGAGTTGTCAAATCAGATCATTCCTTATGGGAAAGCCTTTGAGAATGGAGGGAAACTAAGAAGGGCTGATTTGTCTTTCACTAATTCAATTTTGGGTTTCCTTCAGAAAATTCAAAGGGGAACAATGGATAGAGGAAGCAATTTGGACAGGCAACTAGCTTCTACTAGCCACACCCTCTCTCTTGTGCAGATAAATGAGATCTCCAAAGGTGCACAGAAACTCAACCACATATTGAGAGCCTGCTGCTCCAATGGAGTTAACATGGATACATATTCATTAAATTTTGCAAAGGAACTATTACAAGGAGCTATTGATTTGGAAGAGTCCCTTGGGATGCTAGTAGAGCTGCAGAAAAGTTCAGAGTTTATGATTACCTCACAAGCGCAAAATAAAAATCGAATCACACTATTAGAGGAGGAGGAGGAGGATGATGAAGAAGAGGATAAGAGGAGGATGGAGAAAATGCAGCTGGCACGTCCAACTTTCTCGTTTGACAACAAGATGCTGAGAACAATTACTATCACCAACTCTAAGGAAGCCAGAAAGATCAAATTTTCCCAGCAGAAGGGAATATCAACTAACAATAGCGGAGCTGTTGCTGACATTTCAAACCAGACGGGTGACAAGGGAAGGATTCCAAATGTAATAGCCAAACTAATGGGGCTAGACAACCTTCCTGAGAAAAAGGATTCAGGTAATAGTAATACTGCATCATCCAAGCACTCAAGCAGCACTACACTGAAGAGCAAACAAACTGACAATTTGATCAAAAACCAAAAAGTGGCTGTAGGATCTTTCAAAAACCTAATGTTTGGTGGCACAGATAAAAATTTAGTCCTTCCAAACCAAAAGGCTATCTCTGATTCTGAGTCTGAGGTGGTTGGTATAAAATCATTGAAGGGCTTTGACAAGGCCAGCATCATCAACAATTCTGCTCAAAAGAACCTTGTCAGGGAAAGTCAAAATTATGTTGAGGTGGTGATGGGAAGGAAACAGGATCGCCCAAATAACAGTGGCACGGTAAAGGGCAGAACCACCAGCAATGGCAATGATCCTGTTCGAAATCTGCACGAAAGAAGATCACAAGTTAAATCTGCCAATCAGGTTGCAAATGCAAGTATTATTCAACCGGAAAAAAGACATTCAATTACAAACAAGCACATGCAGATGGGCAATGAAAACAAGTCTCAGGACTATCTGGGAGTTCAAAAGTCAAACTCATACTACATACTGTCTAAAGGTAGAGGGAGAGAAATGACTATTGAGAATTCGTCCAAACAATCCACCAATAATCCTCAGAAGAAGAAGAAGAAGAAACAGCCATCCATAAACCAACCCACGCCGTTCAAAAAATCATGTGGTAATCATGATCTAGTGGAATCCAATGAGAAAGTAAAGGAAATTATTAATAGGAAGTCCTCCCCAAGATATGCAGATTTTGAACGGAGGCAAACAGTACTCAAGGATCATAAACTGGCCTCCAGCAAGAAAATAAAACCTGAACAAATGCTGAGTGGAAGAAATGGACAAGGGAAATTGCAAGAAGCGAGTGATAGAGCATCTGGCGGAAAATTCAAAGTCTTGAACGGAACACAGGTAAAAAGGGCTAGTATGTTCATAGAAGCTGAACAACTGCTTCCTGCTACGTTATACAATTCTGGCAGTGGTGGAGATTTACAAGAATCACCCAATGACTTGGTAAGCATGGACTGACTAGGATCTAAAACCTCCAATTGATGTTATGTGAACAGTGACGTGATTTATTTCATAAACTAACAATCCTTGTTGAATTTAATATATAGCAATACCAAGCTGTTCCTGGGGCACCAGATGAGGGATTCAAGACAAGTGAAGTTGCTTTACATAAAATTAAAACAAATGGTGAGTATAACTAACTAAACACATATGGATGGAATCAACTTGAGTTGTAGATTTTAATAAGTTTGTTTAATATCACAGGGGGAATTCAGCAATACAGAATGGATGTGAAATTAGAAGAACAAAATATTTGTGAAATCCAACCATTATTAACAGAAAGTGAAAACCGCCTAAAGTTGATTTTGGTAATGAGCCAATTATTCGTCAACACTGCAGAAGCACTTTTCAGACTCAACATTCCGTTTGGTATTCTTCAAGGTGGTCGTCAAGATCAAGGTAGCAAACTCATACTAGATTGCGGCTATGAAGTGATGAAAAGAAAAGGGATACGGCAGGAACTCAAAGTTCATACTTGCTCAAAGATATCATCAATCATGAGTACTGCTAATATCATAAGATCCCTAGATGACTTGGTTAGGCAGCTGAGTGAAGACATGGACAAGCTTAAATTCTACGGAAGGAAAAACAGTAGCCAAGTTGATGTTGAGGAGATGATTCAACGTGATGTGTATCATAAATATCCAGACATAGACTGCATGTGGGATTTGGGTTGGAATGATGACACACTAGCATTTATCGAAAAATATGATGTTATAAGGGATATAGAAAAGCATATCCTTAGTGTACTTCTAGATGAGATCACCAAAGATTATTGCATGTTCAAAGATGATTGATTGTTGAATACTATGAAAGAGAACAAGTTTTTTATGTGATTGTGGTTATGTTATTATCAATACAATTTTGTTCCTTGTAGGTTGTAACGGATAAGGATTTCACGATTTCAAAAGTGCAAATTTTCAATGATGATATCTAGTTTGGGGTGTGTTTGGTTCCAGTAAATACATGAAAGGGAGGAGAGATACTAAATATTTTAAAATCTACTTGATTCAAGTTTTAGAAGAGGAGGAAAATAAAATCCCCAGTAAACTTTATTTTGCTTTTTCTCTATTTTGAAGATTTGGAGGGAAGGAGGAGGAGGTTAAATAAACTAAAAAATCATTTCAATTTTTTTTTCTTCTCTAGAACCAAACACACTTTTAAATAAAATCTCTTCTTTTTTCTCTTTTGCATCAAACATTTCTCTTATTCTCTCCTCTAAATCTTCAAAATGTGTTAAAAAGTAAAAGTCATCATGCCACAGCTTATTTTTAAGATTCTTATTTAAATGAAAAGAATAAAATTGAAAAATTTAAAATGATAAGGCTAGAATTTAAAATAAAAATCACATGAACCAATATTAACAAAAAAAGCAACAGTTAAGGAAATTGAATGGGCATCATCTCCACATTATCAAGGAGGGATAGAATTTGAAAATGATAAGGCAAGAATTTGAAATGAAGGAAGTAAATAGTGACATCTTGCATTTTGAAAAAAAATAAAGGAATAGAATAGAAAGATGAAGGTGATAAAATGAATCAAGGAAAATGTTGAACGAAGAAAATGGAGTGGGTGGTATGTTTTGAAAATTTAATTATAACTCTGCCGTAATTTAGTCTTTCCAAGGGTTACTAGAAATAATTTAGACTTAATTATACATTTGATCTTTTAAATTCATCAAAGATACTTTAGTAAATAAAAAAGATAAAAAATATAAAGGACTAAAATCACTCATTTCAAATTAGGGGCTAAAATCACAAGTTTCACGAATTTATAGACTAAAAGGGCATTTAAACAATTAAACCAATAATGTAACATGAGCAGTTAATTGGAGAGAAAAAAGTGGTGAAGTGTAGAAAAGTGAGGGATAAGGATTGTCTGACTTTATGGCGGGAAAGATACTCTACCTTTCATTCTTTATGGACGGTGCTTCAAACGTCCACGTGTCCTTATTTTTTTCTCCAATAAAAAAAAAATCAAAGATAAAAAATGGTGAACCTGCACCGTGACTTCTGATTTCCATCTTCTTCAGGCGCACCATTGTCATTCAAGTCAACCTCCATTGTACCATCGTCGTTGACTCACACCACCGCCTCCATCATTAAATCGACCACCGCTGTTACTGTCTTCATCATTGATCCATACCATGTGTAGCGGCTGCAACAAAAGAAACATCTTCAGACTATCTGCAAGGTCGGAGTTGAGTTTGCAGTGGTGGTCGGAGTGCGTGATGGTCATATCATATCTGGTAGATTAGCTTGAACAGTTGTAGAGTGGTGAGTTGAATTTGTCTTTCATTTTTTACTATATTTTTAATTTAAAAAATAAAAAGACACGTGGCATCATCTAAACCTTAAGATTGATTGATCTGACAGTGAATAAAGGTCCAAAGATACTCTGCCTGTTGATCGAATGTGTGGTCGATCAATTTATGCTTCCATCTCCATTCTCCAATACCAGGAAGCTCTCAACCCTCGTGGAGCTATTGATGGCATCATCAAGCTTCGACTTCCTCAGCATGAAGCCTTACACTCCTCCTTCATGGGCATCCCACCTCGACCCTATACCTTCTCATGTCTTCTCTCTTGCCCATGTAATTAATCTATTCTATCTTTTTCAATATAGTTTTCTTCCCTTCCCCTTAATAATCAATCAAATGGTGGTGTGTGATGTCATATGATGATATTATCAGCTTCCGACTCCAATTCACAGATGGAACCTTCCAAACTTGCCACCCAATACGGAAGTGTGGCTCAAGGTTCGGATTCATTCATTGCTCTTCTTATTATTATTAGTATATGATGATTTACAATAGAAGGAAACAACAAGTGAGTGAGAAACATTGGATTTGTAGCGCGATGACCTTTCCGGAATGCAATTGAGTGGAAACAAAGTGAGGAAATTAGAGTTCTTGATGGCAGATGCAATTGCTGAAGGTGCCGACTCTGTTATTACAATTGGAGGCATCCAAAGCAACCATTGTCGCGCCACTGCCGTTGCTGCTAAGTATTTGAATCTCGACCCTTTCCTTATACTCCGCACTTCTAAAGTAAACTACATCTCTCTCAACACTACACATCCTTTGTCATTTTTTTTTCTTTCTTTTCCTTCTTTTATCTATCTATTTATTTATTTGTTTATTCTCAACTCAACTCAACAGCTCCTTGTTGACCAAGATCCAGCCCTCACAGGCAATCTCCTGGTTGAGCGTTTGGTTGGAGCTAACCTTCAACTTATATCCAAAGAAGAATACGCACAAATTGGAAGTGTCGTGCGTCTCCCTTTACTCCTTTTATTTCCATTATTCCCTTTCTAAATTTTCATTCTAACTTAATCTTTGCTGCTTTCTCTTAGACACTTGCCAACCTCCTCAAACAAAAGTTGATCAATCAAGGAAGGAACCCTTATGTTATTCCTGTCGGCGGATCCAACTCTCTCGGAACATGGTTAACCTCTTTTCAACTTATTGCATTTATTCATCTTCACTTGTTCTATTGCCTAAACTTTGTAATTCTATGTGTCTAAGTCACACCACACTATTCTCTATTTATAGTCGTATACAATATTATATTTAGAGCTAATTGATATGATACGTTCATTCTAATTCAAATAGCATCAATCTAGGTTTCTATACAGCTAAAGGTTTCGTTCAAATCCTATTACAAAGAATTTGATCTAACACTATGATTAAATAATTCTGTTCAGGGGTTACATAGAGGCAGTTAGGGAAATTGAGATGCAGATTCAAAGTGGAACAAGTGATGTCAAGTTTGATGATATTGTTGTGGCTTGTGGCAGGTTCTTGTCTACTAGACTTATTTATATTTTCCTTAGCAACCATCCTTTTTCTGCTTGGTTGAATTCTTTTTATATCAGATGAGCTTGTTTCTATAACAACTTTAAGGCATCTTATAGTATACATGATGTAATCTAGTGCAAACAATGAGTTCCCTTTTAAAGTGTGGGTTTTATTAAATCATCAAGTACATCTTCATCTACTAACACCCTAATTTGTTATTATCCAGTGGGGGCACAATTGCTGGTCTATCACTGGGTTCATCATTGAGTACCTTGAAAGCAAGGGTATGCCTTCTGCTTAGAAGACTCACACAGTCCATGTTTTTACATGATGCTTATATCATTTAGGTGCTTTCTGCAGGTTCATGCATTCTCTGTTTGTGATGACCCGGATTACTTCCACGACTTTGTCCAAGGCTTGCTTGATGGACTCAAAGCTGGTATTAACTCTAGAGATATTGTCCACATACAAAATGTGAGTGTATTGGTAAAATGGTAGTGAACAGAAGGGTTTGCGTGTTTATGGTTCTTTTTGTGGAAGTATATACATACTAGTTCTTATTGAGCAAATCAACGATCACGTGGCCACAGACACAATGTGCTTGTCTGACAAGTCATAACGTGGAGGTTCTTGGAAGACCTGTCTGGTCTGAAAAACTTGCTTCATCATCCGGCTTAGCTATGCTTTTTATTGATGATGAAATTTTAACTGTTTGCAGGCCAAGGGTCTTGGCTACGCAATGAACACTTATGAGGAGCTTAGTTTTGTAAAAGAAGTTGCTGAAGCTACTGGTGTTGTTCTTGACCCGGTATACAGGTATTTATTTGACCCACATTGTATATCGTCAAAGTGCTCTTTTGGTTCCATTAAGACTACTGTATCTTTTTTCTACAAACAAAAGATCATTCATTGTGCATCACATGGATATCTTGTTCACAAACTTAGCAGTTTCCTCCATCTTATTTTAGTAAGATTAGCTTGACTTATTTATTACTATTCTATAGTTGGTAAAATGAGTAGTTCCTTGGTGAGTGCAACCGATAGGCCATGTGGTATATCATGTAAAACTTGTGCATGTGCTATCATAGAAAATTGTCGAACCTTCTGGAAAAGTTACAAAAACTACGTTGAAGTCTTTTCAACTTGTGGATTAATTAACCCCATAATACTTTATTTTGTAGATTAGTTACCTTCATATCTCTCTCAATGGTTTAATCTACAGTTTTCTTAGGTATTGGTTTCTGATCTTAGGACTCGGTTTATGGCTATTCATTAACCTTTAATATATGAAAAATAAGTCTGGTGGAAAAGGATGTGAACTTGTAAAAACTAAATTCTATAATACTAATACTTATGGATCTTGAGAAGCATTTAATATTGTTCATAATTCCTTGTAAATACGTAAATAAGAAATTTTTATTTGGAATTTTCAGGGTATTAAATTTCTACTTATCATTTAATACTTCTTATTGTTTCCTTAGCATGTGAACCAAACTTTGAGATAAAAGGGAAAAGAAAAGTTTGAACAAGAGACTTAAAAGTAATTAGATGTTTTTCATTGAATATGGCTGATTTTACTGAACTTAATATTGTTTATTCCCTCTCAGCGGTAAGGCTGCATATGCAATGCTTAAAGATATGAATGAAAATCCAAAGAAATGGGAAGGGAGGAAGATCCTCTTCATACATACGGGTGGCCTCTTAGGATTGTATGACAAGGTGGATCAGCTGGCTTCTTTTGTAGGGAATTGGCAGCGAATGGATGTTAATGAATCTGTTCCTAGGCAGGATGGTATTGGAAAGATGTTCTAGAGAAAGAAAGAAAAACCCTTGAATTACTTGCATCTATATTTTGTAATATCTTGTTCAAAATCCTGAAGTTGATGTGATAACAAAAAAATTAGTGATGAAAAGATGGGGTGGCGTCTAGAGTGGAGATAGCTGACTATAACGGCTATGCTATTTGTTAAGAAGGTTTTTAGCATCACGAAGTGCACAACACATACAAATTGATTTTGTTAAACTGTCAAATATTGAAGTTACGTGTTGTGTAATAAAAGGGTGGACGGCACTATATAATCAGCCACTCAGCTTTATTAGTTAAGTCGTGTAATTTCTCTTCCTAACATACAGCTTTTTCAAGTAGATTTCTACTAAATCTACTGGTTACACCTCTAGACAAACAAATCTGCCGAATATGCATGAGAGGGGAGACAATTAGCAAGTGGAAGCATTGTGTAGTATTAGAAATTTTATGGTTTTGGACAAAAAGAGCAATGTCTCCTTCTTTGACGAGAGGATTCCTTATGAAGCATCAACTTGACATAATAGTACTAAAATGTTTGCTGTGACAAATTAGAAAAGAGGTAAACAGGAACAGAAAATTGAGAAATTTTAGGTGCTTGAGGCATGCAGCTATAAATAATCATACACCAATGCAGCAAGAAGTGGTGCACATTTCACATAATTGGTCCTGCCCATATGTCAAATCCCTAATGCAATTCTTAAACCAAACAATGCTCCTCCTTACATTATCATGATACGATTAGTTTGCTTCCAACAGAAGTATATTCAATCTGAGTCTCAAGTTCAACAAGTGCATGTGTTAGTTAAATGATTCACATTATCAACAAAATTGCTCATACTTCATGTTGAAAAAGGTTGTCAAAATTGAGGTCCTACCCATGATCGATAGGGAGAAACATAAAGTGGAGGATCATAGCACTGATCGGAAGATCCTACCTAAATAGGTAGCGATATAATTATACAATATATAATTATGGAACTCATAAGTCATAAACTCGATTTAAATTTACAAGCTAACAACTCTAGAGCACATAGACTAACTTTAGAGCTCAGATTGAGAACATAAAAAATTAACAAGCCTTCGCCACAGAGACTTCAAAAAATGCAGAACTGGGAAGAGACTCTCAAGCACAAATTTTTATGTATCAAAGACTGGTTGCAGTGCCAATAGCAAGGGAGGAGTCAACAAGAACGACTATGAGGAATTAGTGAGAGATTGATATTGACAGAGGTTCGATTTGAGGAGGAAGGTGGTGAGATTGAATTATATAAATATAATAGTCTCTAAACTATTATTAATTCATTAAGATAATTCCTCATTTTGTTTTAAAAATAAGAGAGGGTGAATGATAATTCAAAAACTAATTTGAATAAACTTAAAAACATTGAATGAGTTTTAAATAAGAGGTCGCAAGTTCAAACTCCAAGAACTAATAATATAACTATTAATATACTGTAAATTGTAAATTACTACTACGAATTTATTATACTGTAAATTGTAAATTTAGGTGTGGTAGATGAAAGTTGAGCCCTAGAAGTAGAAGTGGAAGGAAGGTTTAGTAGAAATTGAGGGAATATGATGAGGTGGTGTGGAAATGCTTATGCAAGTGCAAGCGTGCCATCATGGAGATGGAAACTATGCGACTGTTACGCTTACACTTATATAGTAAGCATAAACTTCTTTCTCATATATCTATCTCTATATTTAATTTAATTTAATTCAAACTGTGTTGTCTGTTAATTCAATTGACATCCCTTATTTACCCTATCCTATCCTCAATAATCCCTAACTCAATTATTGTTTTGAAACGTGAAGGAATTGGTTTCGCTCAAGCGCAATAGCAATCGCAATCTCAATCTCAATGGGAAGAAGGTGTTTTGTCAAAAAAGGGCAAATGTAAATTCTTCTTCATCCGAAATTGACTTCGATCCTGAGCTGCGGTCGGTGCTTGAACTAGCGACGGAGTCGGAGCTGTGTGAAATTGAAAGAATCCTTTTCGGCCCGAGGTGGGTACTTACTCACTCACTCACTCTTTCTTTTCTATTTCCCTTTTCAACTTTTTCATTTTCAATAATAATACTAATAATTGCTCTTATGTTTCTCATAAAAAATCAGCTACTTGAGTCCTTTGCTCAAATCCGTCACATTAACAACAACCACCCTGGAGGACCTGGACCCGTCCATGATTGAACATGACATTCAACTACGCCAACAATTTATAGCCACTCTCGAGTCCCGCTTTTTCTTCCTTGCAGCTGATGCCCGCTCAACATTAAGGGGTTGGAGGCCATCTTATAGAAATGTCTTGCTTCACCTAAGGACAAAATTCAATATTCCTTGCTCAACCCAACTCTCAACTCAGGACCTTGAACTAGAAATATTCCTCCACCTTTTACACTACAACTCAACGTAAGCAAACCAACCAACCCCCCTTCTTTACATACATATAAAATTAATACTAGTACTGTCCTCATCTAAACCTTCAATATTAATGTAGTCAAGAATCAGGATCCACCCCGTCTGATGGTCAGGGCACTCTACAATATGGACTCGATCAATGGAAAATGCAGTCAAAAGTTGGAGCACAAGACTTTCAATCTATTGTTTTAAAGGTTGTTTTTAATTTTTGCTTTACTTTATCACTTTATGTGTCATATGACTATCTTTTTAATTGTAAATTTTAGGTGATGTTCTCTTTTCATTTTTTTCATCCTTTTCTTTCCAGGGAGGTGGTATATTTACGTTGTCAAAGATATATCAATTGGTAAGAGAATATATCCATGTTTTATTTATTCTCTATGTTAATGTATCTCCAAAAGAAAGCATGTTGGCTTCCTCCTTTTTTTTACCCCTATTCATGACTAGACGGTGACTTGTAGTTAGCGAGGAAATTATCTGGGAAAATGGTTGTAGAAGCTGCTAACTACCAGCTTAACAAAGAGTTAATGAAGAAGGTATTCATTGGTACTGGCAGCTGTTTTGGCAACTTAGTGAGCAATATTTCTCAAGAATAATTTATACATGTAATTTACTCTATATTACTTCCAGGGTGGGCAGTTAGCTATGATCAATCTAGAATCCAGAGCAGCTTTGCTTGCAGCAAAACAGGTGGCTTACAGGACAATTTGATATGCTTCTTTTATTGTCAATTTATTTCTTACTTCTTAGCAATGTATTATAGTGGCATGGATGTACTAAATATATGTCCAGAATGATAGACAAAATTGACTATTTGAAGTCGAAACATATTATGTTGTAACCAATATTTTGAAACTTCAACTTCTTATGCACCAGTTAAATAGCCTAATGTGAAATGAGTTTAAATTTAGACTCTTTGTCATCATAGAACCTCACAGTAATATGTTGGAGTACGGACTCACTCTTAGCATTAATTTCTTTACATGGTGTCATGGATGAGGATTAAAATTATTATTCCATATGTAAATACATGGTTCAGCCAATTTATTTTGATACTTCTGAACCTGATTAATTACAAAATCATTACTGTTATTTGGTTCAAATATGAAAGAAAAAATGTAAATATCAACTTCAACATTATATTAATTATTTTTTTGGTAGTTATATCAGCAAAGTTGGTTATTTTCTTTGTCTCTTACTTATGTATGTTTATTTTTTTTTTCAAAAATAAGTTATTGTTTCAGTTTGTGTTGATTTTAGATGATGTTTATCAACTGAAGTATGATCTGTTCTAGGGTTTTGTTGGTGCTGCATCAAGATATCTGAGTTTTAGAAGCATGCTCACATTACTTGGACCTGTGTATGTCCTACACCTTGTACTAATGGCTTCAATTTCTAGCAGTTTTGTACTGTAAATTTTCCTTTATATGCATTACAAAATAAATTTTAAATTAATCTTTGTTCAACAACAATAAAAGTATTTTTCTCATTAGTTTGAGCTAGCTGCATAGAAGAATTTGAGTTTCTTTTTTGACAATATGAATCTATCTGTTCACTTTCTTCTCTCAAAAGTAGGTATTTTATTTGAGATCTGTGCCATGTTTTCTCTACATCATAGTTTCTTTTTAGCATTATGCACGTGAAGGAAGCCGAGTTTCCTTACCCCCAAGAAAGAGAGTGTGTGTGTGTGAAGAGCTGATCCTTCTCTCAGGTTATTTACTTCTGCATCATGACATTTCTTTGTCTAATTGGGTGCCCCTTTTTGGTCCTGCTACTTAACCCAGAGTCTGATTTCTCACTTGGTTGAACAGAAACTGGCAACTGTTCAAAGTGGTCATTCTCTCCTTGGGGAACTGGAATTTCTGTCTCTGGCTCTTAATTCATTTTTCTTAGGTGTTTGTGTGCAATTGATTTTTCTATGTTCTTTCCTTGGTGATTTTGGTGGTGCTCCGGAATAGGAAAATAAAATAGAATTCTTCTATTTAGTTTTTTCTTGAAGTGTCAAAAATAGTCAAGTGCTTCTATACAAATTAAGTCTTACCATTTTTTCTTGCATCTCAAGTTTAGCTTTTAGGTGAGTTATAGTTGTGTTCTGATACTAAAGGTGTAAAATAGGAAAAAGCTTCACTGCTTGCCCCTCTTTCTCATCCTCATCCTCACACTTCCCCAACCCCACCCAGTCAAAGTCTCTAATTGATACCAAAGGGGTAAAATCGGCGGTCGTTGACCTTCCCACATCGTCACCCTCCTCTCCTGACACCAATGACAATACCAAGAACAACACCAGTGACCTCAACATCATTGTTGTGTTCCATACTACTCGTCCTTATTCAACCAAATCACTTCTTAAAACTGCTGGATGGGGCGGCAATGTGCGACTGTGTAAAGGAGCCTCCATGAAGATGTGGAGGTTGGCAGGAGGAATGGAAGAGAAGGAAAGAGAGTGAAAAGAGTATGATCATTATACTCCTGTTGCACATATTTGATCTGAACTGTTGATTCAAATATTTGTAGATCTATCATCTTAAGGGTTATTTATGTTGTGCATCGGGTAAGCCGTTTTTAGTTGCGTACTGTATGGTCCGTTGCTTTTATTTCTCTCCTTGTCCTATGGAGCCATTTTTTAATTTCTGTTAGTATCAGCTATCGCTAGACAGCTTTCTGTTGAGTTGTCAATGTGCTTGGTTTCCGTATCTTTTTCTGTACAATGTACCATTTAGATTTGTCAGTTGCATAGCTATTTCCTCTTTGCTCTAGTGTTTTTTAACTGGTTGAGGCATTATAAACAAGTATTTTTAATCGTTTTATTTGGCATTTGGAACAGGCTTTGGGGAACATTTCTGGCTGATCTTGTCATTCAAATGCTGGGAACAGATTATGCTAGAATCTTGCGAACAATTTATGCTTTGGCTCAGGCAATATTTAAATTCTCTGTTCTTACTTGCCTGCCCGACTTGATGTGATTTGCTTTATGTTGTGCTTATTTAGGGATTTATTTGGTGCACTTGTGATCGTAAGATAAAATTGTTGATCTTTGGGGCAAAAGATGGTATTGGCATCTATCTGTTTAATGTGTACAAAAACATAATTATTTTGCCTATTTTAGTTGATCATCATGTATGTGATAGAATCAGTGCCTTTTGTCCATGTACGTTCTATTTTGTTTTTACTTTTGGAGAAAAATGTTGTCAGGTGCATCTTTTGAATTTAAATTTTCATGCAAAAGCATACAACTACAAGTGATATTGAGATAATGCCAAAGAATTATGATTAGATAGGATGCATTACTTGCAAGTTTTCTGACTTCTTTTTTTGGTTCTTTGTTTTTGCTTCAGATTCGAGTCTTCCGCACATATAGGGTTCCATCTGATGTTGCTGAGGAATAGTTAGTGGTTCCTTTTATGGGTGGGTGGTGGTTGGGGAATATGTTGGATTTTGAGCTCGTTAAAGCTTTCGGAGGAAAGTGACTTGTAAGTAAACAGTTCCAAAATAACACAAGCACCACCCTTCAAAATTTGTAAATATCTATTGGTCTTTATGCATAATTTTATGGTGGTTAAATACAATGATTTTTTTTTTTGGAAGGGGGAAAAATGAAAAACATACCCCTAATTCCCTAATTATAATGGTAAGGGTTAAATAAGTTATTAATCTTAATAAAATTTTAAAATTTTGTTTTTAATCTCTAAAGAAACAAATCACTTTTTTTTTAGTCTCTACAAAATTGTCATGCAAGTGGTTTAAATCCCTGTTGGAATGTTGATATATATTGTTGAATGATTTTTTGAAAATGTGATTACGTTATAAAATGTTACTCTACAAAAAGTGGTCTCAATTCTATTTCTAACTTGAGTTTGAGTGACGTTTAAAAAATTCATATTTAATTCATCTAATGTTAAAAAAGGTTTAAATATGTTTTAATGTCTTTATAAAATTTCAATCTTTTAATTTTAGTTTTTATAAAATAACAATTTTTAATCCCCACAAAATTATCGTAGATACAGTTTTAATCTCTCTTGTTAAAACAATGTATATTTTTTAATAAATCTTTTCATGCAAGTTTATGACTTTATAAAGTTTTTTTATAAAAAATGAATTTAAAATTCAATTTTTAAGTCTGTATTTTCATTGTTTTTATCTTGATATTTCAACATTTAAAATATTTATATTTAATTCATCTACAGTTACAAAATTTTAAATTTTTGTGGATGATCATTTTATAATATTATAAAATATTGTTGCAAAAAATCATTTAAAGTTTTTAAAATTAAAGTACAATTAAATCTGTTTTATTTCAGTTGAGACTAAAAATAATTGTTGGATAATTTTGTAGAGACTACAAAATATTTTTATTTTATTTTATAAAGATTAAAATTGAAAGGTTAAAATTTTATACGACTAAAAACTTATTTATCCCTTTAAAAAATTCTAATTTTTGTAATATTCTTAACATGTATGCAAAAAATCAGTAAAAAATTTAAAAGTTGAAAAATTAAATATTTTGTTTTAACAAAGACTAAAATTGTTCGCAAAATAATTCTGTATAGATTTATTAGGGATAAAAACGAAAATTTGGAATTTTATTGATAGTAAATACTAATTTAACTGAATTTAATTGTCATTCACAACCAATCATACGAATGATATTATATATAATTATGATAAAAGTTAAATATATTTAATAATTTAATGGTTATAATTGGCTGACAACGTAAAAAAGTATATAAATTAAACTATTGATTAATTGAGATTTGCTTATACTTAATTGGACATTATTTTTTTTATATAAATTATTGATTGATTGAGATTTGCTTATATTTAATTGGACATTTTTTTTCCTACTTATAATTGAAATTATTATGCTTACTACGAATAAATGAGTTGTTATTTAACAAAAATATTTAACATTTTTAAAAAAATTATAATAACAATTAACATTTACCAAAAATATTAACGAAATAACATTTAAATTTTTTT
>JBBPBO010000005.1:116121-276315 GCA_037974295.1 Cicer cuneatum
ATATTACTTTTATAGCTCATTATAAGATTTGAATTTGTACTAATACGTAATTAATGTGTCATTGTTTAAAATAGAATTAGTAAAATGAGGACTATAGTAGTGCAATAGGTAATTTTAATTGAAACATTGTCTTTTTTCATTGTTTAGATTGTAGATAAATTATTGAGTAAAAAGACATAAATAGATAAATTGTAGATGTAGTTTTTGTGTGTTATATTTATATTCTATGATTTCTAAATTATATGTTATAATGTGATAATTTACGTTAATTTTTTTAAAAGTGTGATAACAAAATAATTCTGCGTTTGATGATCTTAAAGTATTAAAATATCTACGTGTAATGACTTATAAAATTAGTTTTTTTATAACATCTTAGAAATTACAAATATATTTAATTCTAAAAATTATGCTATGAATTGATATGATATTGAGAAGATTCCTTGACATATTTTGTGCATAAAACATAAATTATCTTCGACAAATAAATCTATCAAAAAGGAGAAATTGTATAATGAACAAATCTTGTATAAAATTTAAAAATAAATGGATGAAAATAAAAAAAAAAAACCTCGTCACCAAACTTCTAGACCCTTATTCAAAAAGTGGTCGCACCTACACTTACAATCAACATCTAAAAAAAGAATATCAAAAAAGAAATAGTAAATGACAATGATGAAATAGAAAAAATAGACGAAGCACAAAAATAGATCAAATAAGAAATAGACGATTAAAAAAGTGTATCAAACAATTAAATAATGAAAGAAAAAAAAAGTCTTCATCATAGAGCTAGAAAGTGAGCATACGAGAGACATTTATGTGTATTTTACAAATGTCAATGTGAACTTCAATCGAACAATTTATATCTCATAATTTAAAATGAATTTCAATACAATTGATTTCGTCATTTAATAGATATTATTAATGTAATAATTTTTTAATTTAAAAGAATTTAATTTTTTTTTAACCGAAGACAATAAAACAAAAGATAAGTATTAACAATAAAAATCGAAAGAAAAAAATGACAGTAAATTAAAAAAAAATGCTTTTTTTAAACCGATGACAATAAATTTGATAGAGGTTTCTTTTTCTTTCTTTCCTTGGGTTTCAATTTGTTTGATTTCATATACTCCTAATTATATTTAGAATTAGAATAGTTATTACTATATAGGTTTTGGATTCTATTTTGATTTTCACAACATAAAATGTGAAATCAGTATATATTGGTTTAAAATATATAAATTTTTTTAGTTATATATTGAGTTATAATAACATATACAAAATTGAATAAAATTAGCTCTTATATTATGATTCCTTGTAACATGTTGATGGTCTATAAAATCCTATGTCGTCTAAATGAATTTGCAATTGAAGATTTGTTTTAATTGATTTGCTGCAATTGATTTGTTTTAATATTAAATTTAGATTTAGACTATGCAGGTTAATTGTGATTTTTAATGGGTTTTTGTAGATAAAAAGGATCTTGAAATAATGGGCAAAAATCATAGGTGAATGGTAAGGAGAGACGTGGGAGTGTCATGTTGGCATTGAGTTCATAGAGACTCTAGAGGTTTTCATGCATTAAATAAGTGGCTTCTTTTAACTTTAGTTGTTTATAGTAATAGAATAGATGTCATGATTACCATCAATGATATCAAAGGAAAAAACACTCGTTTTAATTCTCCTTTATTTCTTAGGTGATTGACTAAATTTTTTTTTAATTTTTTTCTTCTTAAAACCTTTTTAATGATTGACTAAAACGAATTAATACCAATAAGATCATATAATTACACGGTAACATAATAACTTTATAAAAATAATGGTATGTGATAAAATAATTTAAAAATTCAAATACTTTTTTTTACAAGAAAAAATTCAAATACTTAAGAGAATAATTAAATTTTTATTATTTACATATGCTAGACAATGTGCAAATTATCGTTTATTGGCATAAAAGATGAATAAGTTTTTGAATTAGATAAATTCAATTTTCAATTTTTCTTGAAACTATTCAAATACCAAAGTCTTAACAACTTTCAGCAAAATGTTTCATTAATACATTACAAGAGTAAATAACTAAATATTGTGTGCGAGTTTTTCATGAGCCATTGTCATATTAGTTGAAAAAATACTATGCCAAAACAAGGGGTAACTTATCAAGTTCCATCTAATCGTTTGGCCTAACAAAGTATGAAATTGAAAGAAAGAAAAAATGTCTATGCATTTCCTTAATCCTTCTAACTCAAACTTTCCAAATTTTTCTTCGTTCTATTTTTATTGTGGACAAAACAAACTCCAAAGACTACTCAATCAACTGACTCATGCTCCTACTACAACCAGCCAGAAGCTAAAATACATAAAAGTGGAAGGAAAATAATGTACATGGCTAATTGGCTATATACATACATACCTACATCAAACTGGAAGCAGATAAATAAAAATAAATTTAGCCACCAGAACTGAAGCACTCAGATTCGCCACTGCTAGGTGTCACATGGCCAATTAGGCAATGTGGTCGATGTTGTGAGTAGACTTGACTACTTTTCTTATTATCATGATCAATTATTTTCCAGAATGTTTTTCTACCCTTAACAGTCTCATCATCAAATTGAACATTCTTTGGAAGTTGTGCGACCAAGAGGATGGACAACTCCATCTTTCCAGGAGAACACTCGTAGCCATTGTTAATAATTTTCATGAACTCTCCCTCTAGAAAGTCTAGGTCAACGAAATTGTTCCTGCCAGGTTGTAAGCCCCAGTAGAAAGCCACATTTGGCTCTGTTTTCTCATTGGCAACATATTCTGTAGGGTTAGGATCACAAAAACCCTGGACGCCTTCCAGCTGCACCAAAAAAAAAAATGTTAGGAAATAATAATAAAATTATATTCAAAGATAACAATAAATTCCTCTGATGATTCATTATCACCAATGAAGTTCCCAAAACATAAAAAATAACAGACTATTATTTTTACTCATCATCTCAACTCATCATCTCTCTGCGTTGTTGGTCCCACAAAAATCTTGTATTGTAAAGTAACCATGACTCTATAAGATAGCTAGATGTACCATTTGAGCTACTTACAATGGCAAGAAAACCTCGAAAACGTGACTTGACCCATCCGATCCAGTCTCCAAGTTCACATTGATCATGAGAGATAAATCTTGAGAAATCGAGAATATCTTTTTGAGTATGGAAAAGGCTCAAACATATTATCCCAATGGAAATCTGGCTTCAAAATATCCTTCAATGCAACCAAATAAAGAAGATAAGCAAAAGGCATACTTAAAAGGCAAGTTTTTTCAACTAAGCGTACAGGTAATGGATTAGGAAGAAAAATAGGAGCATCAAACTTCAATTACAGTTATCCAGGATAATATGATACATAGAGCATTATGATTAAGTGGCTTTGGATGATGTTAACAGAAGCAGCAAAATGTACTATAAAACGGGATATGTGTTAAACATCATAACATACCCTAGTCATATTATGCCCTCGCATGAACTCAGCCTTGATCCTGTAGAATGTGCTTCTAGTTATATTTGAATGACAATACTCGTAAGGTCCAGAAGGCAGCCAAATAGGCATGCAAGATCGTGTGTCAATAACATCTACAGTCGCTAGCAACATTCCTTCCTGCAACATTACTGGTGTAGGCCAAGGCCAAAATGCAAAAATTCGAAAAAAGTTCAGAATTAGAGCATTTAAGGTGGCATCAGGATGCCTTTGACAAACATAAGCTGCAAGAACCGCCAAATGAACTCCTCCCAAATAACCAAGTAACTACAAACAAAATTATGCTTCACATGAGGAACTTGAGTTCACGGCTTCATGCATATGAAGCAAGTTACGGAAGTAAACATTGCTTAGAAGAACAAATGCACTTACAGTTCCATATACTCCACGTCGTTTTGCCCATAATTCATAATTTAAGACATCGTAGCGTAGATTGAAAATTCTGAAATACATGTATTTGCATCATCAAGATAATTGTCCACTTGTTTATATAAATGATGATTTTCTGTTCTAGGGGAAAGAAAGAAATGACATGCATCATACCTCAACATTTGGAACTAGTTGAAGAATGCGTTTATTTGCTCGCACCCCAGACAAGCTTCTCCAGCTGGTATAGTCAATATTCCTCATGAAGAATGGGTTTAGTATGTCTACATTCTGAAGGATAATTAACAAACATCATTGAAGATTAAATATAAAAGTGTTATGGTGCTAAAACCTATTGTTGATGCAGAAATGAAAGAAACAAATAAAGGCGACTTATGTAGGTAATACAAATTTGAAAAAGTAGATTAAACTTGTTGATACTGACCTCGGGAACATAGAGTACATTAAGGCGAGCATATGGAAGATCAATGGAAATGCCATCAAATTTAAAGCGCATAAGAGGAACTTTAGCAGTCTTGACACAGTGAATCTGTGATACTTGAGATCTAATTTTGAGCATGTGGTGAAGCAGAACAAAAAAGTCATCCTGAACCATAAAAAGGAAGAAAAATAAAGTAGTAGGAGAGAGAGAGAGAGAGAGAGAGAGAGAGAGAGAGGCTTAATCAAGGGAAAAAGGTATTTATTGACTAACTGCAATGGAGGCAAAGAAAGGAGCAACACACAAAGCATCAATGTCAGACACTGAGGTGTGAACTCGAAGGCCATAAGATCCATATGTCAATATGGTGGCAGAAGTAAGAGCAATGTGGTGTTTTGGCAACCGATGCCGCCGTGCAACCTCTTTGATCCATGATGAGACTATCTGAAAATGCAAAGATTAGATTATAGCTAAAAGCATCATCATCAAGGGAAAATAAATAATAAATAATAAACAATTGACGCATTGAGGAATATAAACCTGTTTGAGGTTGTGAATAACGTTTTTCCTTTTCTGTTCCTCTTCTGGAGAGGGAACAACTCCTTCATCAACTATAAACTGCACAAGACAGTTGCTAAAGAAAATCTGAAGAAAGTAATAATAATTATAAAAGAATTACCTACCTGAAGGAGAGACATGGACCTTTGATTATCCTTTGATAATAATTACAAAACTGGCTCTTTCAAATCCAATTCCATACAAGTTTGCAAAACCCCTCTTCTTTTTCTTTTTCTGAAGGAAAATTGCTAAACCACAACGAATACACATATGAAAACAGCGTTTTCTAAAACAGCATTGATTTCTCACAACCTGTATTAACGTTTAATTTAGCACTCACAGTTATATACAACACATCACATACCTCTTTTCCTTTCTTCCATTTCAACTTTACTATTGCACGTGTCCATCCCTGGAAACACGTGGCAGCCACACGTTCTAATTTCAGACTCCTCAACATAGACCCAACATCTTTATTAATTAATGTTAAGTTTTTACCCTCCATAAATTTAAAAATACTAAATTAACGATTTAAATGTTATTATTAAATAAAATAAAATAAAATAAAATAAAGAAGAAAAGTATAATTTTGTGTATATTTTGAATTTATTTGTTTAAAATTTTATAATATATCTGTTATCTAAAAAAACATGAAATGAAAACAGATGGTCAACTTGTGTTGATTAGGAAAGTAATAATGATTTAATTAGAACGCTAAGACAATGACAAGTTATTAAATGGGGAATTGGTGAACACCTTTGGATCTATTTTCAGTTATCATTTTGGTTGTAACGCGTTTAATTGACGCAATCAATCAAGCGTATCGTGTGGTTGTGAAATTGGATTAGATAGTTGAATCTGTGTAAGTGACGATCAATTTACGAAGATGTCTACCCTGAATGTGCCTCCTGTTCTTCCTTCCCCAAGAGACGATGCTATACAACTTCATCGTGCTTTCAAGGGTATTTATTAATATTATTATCATTATTCACTTTTATTATATATATATCGTCAATCATTAATTCCTTTCATAGGTTTTGGGTGTGATACTACCGCTGTGATCAATATAGTTGCTCATAGAGATGCTACTCAGCGTACCTACCTCCAACAAGAATACAGAGCTATGTATTCTGAGGACCTTCTCAAACGCTTATCTTCCGAGCTTTCTGGCAAGTTGGAGGTACTTTTTTTACCTTTCTCTATTTTATCATATCAACCTTACCTTACACTTTCCATCTTTTTTTTATTAGAATGCAGTCCTGCTTTGGATGCATGACCCTGCCGGACGTGATGCTATTATCCTTAAGCAGACTCTAACTGTGTCAAAAAATCTTGAAGCTTCCACTGAAGTTATATGTTCACGAACTCCGTCCCAGCTGCAATATTTAAGACAGATATACCATACTAAATTTGGCATTTATCTTGACCATGATATTGAAAGAAATACCTCTGGGGATCATAAAAAGGTTATTTCTCTTTCTCACTATTTTTTATTGGAGTACCCCTCTATCCTAGAAATCATCAAATGAAAATTTATTCAAAATGTTTTTACAAGTAATTAAACTACCCCCTAAGGTTTCTACCTGTCAATTTAAAGTCTTATATTCATTTTTCTATCCTTCTACAGTTTATTTGTACTTTTGTACAAGTATGCAAGCTTTTCAAAAATTCAATATTGCTATGGGATTCCTGGATAGTTCTATTGTGGCGAATGGTGTTTTTCCAATAATCCCTTTCAATACAACTGATTGCTGTCCTCATGTCCTGCTTAGAATTTTTTTTTTTTAGCTGAACAACCTCCTACTATGTCATTTGAGTTTCTTAGCCTACTAGTCACTCCATTCAAAAAGATAACCGTTAAGCTAAGAAACTTATTGTTGCATCCCCTACCAAAGATTGAATGCTTGTTACGTGCTGCAAAATTTCAATTGCAATCCAGCTATGGGTTGGTCACTTGGTTGGATGTGGACTTAAATCTCGGTCTATCTGTTTTATTCAAAATGTGCAATTGTGTGTCTCTGCATGTCTTTTGAGGGAGATCTTGTTCATTTGTTTGTCATAGATTTCCATTGCAAGTGTGTGTCTCTTTCCATTTGACCATTGGATTTTGGCAATAATCATATCTATGAGATCCTTCCCAGATATTCAAACTATGTAGCTGTTGTTACTTATAAATTTATGAAAAAATATTTTCCAGATTTTACTTGCTTATGTAAGCACACCACGCCATGAAGGCCCAGAGGTTAATAGAGAAATGGCTGAGAACGATGCGAAGGTTCTGTATAAAGCAGGTGAAAAGAAACTGGGAACTGATGAGAAAACGTTTGTGCAAATATTCAGTGAACGGAGCGCGGCACAGTTGGCTGCCATAAATAATTTTTACCATGACAAGTATGGACACTCATTGAAAAAGGTATTCCAACCACTTTAATAATTTTTAAAATTTTTACCATAATTTTGTCTTTATCAAGGTATATTTCCCGGCACTTACTGAAATTGAATTCGTATCAGGCAATAAAGAATGAAACGTCGGGGAATTTTGCTCATGCACTTTTGACAATAGTCCAATGCGCTGAGAATCCTGCAAAGTATTTCGCAAAGGTACTCCCATTGACATTAATTTTTGGTAATTGCGCCTTATAATGCCATTAATGTGAATGGTGACAACAATTTACTTTCACTGACAATTCCTCTTCTTTTGTAAGAATAAGGATGACTGGTGGGTGAAGCATAAAATGTTTATATATGTTAGACTTATTGTTAAAATAATTGATGTAAGGGTGGGTTGTTGAGAGTATTTATTTTGCCTCCAAAATCTGTATGCTTAGGTAAGAAACAAATAGGTTGCTTAGAAACTAGTGTTCTTAGTCCGTTTTTGTATTTTGCTGTGAATTACTGAAATTAAAATAAAAAACTTTTATATCAAAGTATGCCTTAATCTCCCTTAGACATGCTGGAGATATGTTAGTGACATTTATTTTTTCACTGAAGGATCTGTTAGTGACGTCAACACTAAAGTATGTGGTAATTGATTGTAGAGAGAGGGAATTTTTTAAATTTTGTTACTGCCAAGATAAAGTCTTGACTTTTGCGACTATATATATATATATGCAGGTCCTACGTAAAGCAATGAAAGGTCTGGGGACAGACGACACGAAACTTATGAGGGTGATTGTAACAAGGAGCGAGATTGATCTACAGTATATCAAAGGTGAATATTTAAAGAAATACAAGAAGACGCTGAATGACGCAGTTCACTCAGAAACATCTGGCCATTACAGGGCTTTTCTTCTCTCACTTTTAGGTCCCAACCAGTAGTACTCAGAATGCATGTTGTGTTGAATATATGAATGAGCACTTCAAATCTTTTCTTTATTGGTATTCTAAATTAAGCAGTTTTTTGTAAGTATTATGGACATGAACTTGCGTGGTTTTATTTGCTTGTCAGTTACAGTATAATGTACCTGTGAGTTTGTTGTATCAAGTTTATGTATGTCTGTGCTGATTTTGTTTCCGTTGCCAAACACTGGTAATTTCTCTGCCTTTTTTTGTCATTTTCTAATGTTTTTTGTACGTGACTTGGGCGCTCATTATCAATTAGTATCAATTACAGTTCCACAATTAGCATGGCAATTACAAAGGTAGTTTTAGTTTTAAGATGTGAGAGAATTGGAACACTAGTAAACTGGAGTGCTATTTTTTTCCTTTCAAACTAATGACAACTATTCGTTGTTAGAATTTTCTTAGTATTGTTAGTATTTTGTTTGTAGGATTGTTGAAGTTACCACCTTCTTATCCCTCTAACTTTTATTTCTCTGTTCTAAAGCATTAAATCACTTTATCAATTTTGCTAGTAAATTACTACACTGCTATTACTTTAATACTAGCGTTAAGACCGATACAGGAGTGTTAGTTTGTCTATATCTATTTTTTTACTGTGATAAAGTGTGTTCATAAATTTTATATATATATATATATATATAATTTATTTTAACTATTGTGATGAAAAAGTAATTTATGGATAAAAATGGTAGTAGAATAGGTCACACTAAAATAGCCTATTCCTTCTATTAATAGTATATAGATTTGAAAATATATGATTTTCTTGGTGGCTTGCTTATAAGGTGAGGAACAATTAAGTCCTTAACTAGTAGACAAGAAAAAATATACCATTAAAGTAATGGTTCAGATTTGTTAAAAAAATTATGAGGATATTTACATGTGTTTACGCCCAATCTGTTTCCTACATCTTTTTGTTGGGTCACATATTCAGCTCGGGTGTCTACTTTAGGAAGTAATTGTCAGATTAATTAAAAGTTTAATTGTTGATTTAGTCTTTTAGTTGGATAATAAACGTGGCAAAGAATAGGTTAGAATAATTAGATTTCAATTATGTTGTTAGGAGACCGAGTAAGCAGGCGCGGAATTCTGCTTTTGGCCACGTTTTTTGCTTCTGGTGTACTGTACCGGTTCGTCTGGTACTTCTGTCTTTGTATTTTTGGCTATTTAAAGGCTCCAGTTTTAATTAATAAACAAGTATTCCATTTTCCAACATTGAGATCTTTATTCCAAGCATTTTAACAATTGGTATCAGAGCTTCGAAAGAGGCCTGATAAACGTGAGAGTGTGTGAGGACAAGTGAAGTCCAGAACAAACACGAGAGTTTGAGTGTGTGAGTAAAACACAAAAGAAATTAACATGTAAACCTCAGAAAGGTTCGTGCAGCCATCCATTCCCAAATTTGATGGCCATTATGATTACTGGTCAATGACAATGGAGAATTTCCTTAGGAGCAAGGAGATGTGGAATCCGGTGGACGAAGGAATTCCAGCACCAGCAGTTGGAAATACACCAGCAAGTGAGGCTTAGAGAAAGAGTGTGGAGGAAGCCAAACTCAATAATTTAAAGGTGAAAAATTATCTGTTCCAAGCTATTGATAGAGAAATATTGGAGACAATCCTTAACAAGGAAACATCGAAAGCAATTTGGAACTCAATGAAACAGAAGTATCAAGGGTCCACGAAGGTACGAAGAGCACAACTTCAAGCCTTGAGGAAGGAATTTGAGTTACTGGCCATGAAAGAAGGAAAGTAGATAACTTCTTGGGACAGACTCTAGCCGTGGTCAACAAAATGAAAACAAATGGTGAGGTGATGGAACAAAGTACAGTGGTTAGTAAGATACTTAGATCATTGACCTCCAAATTCAACTATGTTGTTTGCTCAATAGAGGAGTCAAATGATCTAAGTACCTTAAGCATTGATGAATTACATGGAAGTTTGCTAGTTCATGAACAGAGGATGCTGGGACAATAGGAAGAAGAACAAGTGTTAAAAGTAACATATGATGAAAGATCAGGCAGAGGCAGAGGCAGAGGCAGAGGCATGAATAAATGAGGACGAGGTAATGGACGAGGCAGACAAACTTTCAACAAAGCTACAATTGAATGTTTCAAATGTCACAAACTGGGACACTTTCAAAATGAGTGTCCAGAATGTGACAGAAGAGCCAATTATGCAGAATTGGATGAGGAGGAAGAACTTCTGCTGATGTCCTATGTTGAGATCAACAAGTCAAAGAAAGAGGCAGTATGGTTTCTTGATTCTGGCTGCTCTAATCATATGATAGGAAACAAGCAATGCTTCGTGGAGCTGGATGAACAATTCAATCATTCAATGAAACTGGGAAACAATCTCAGAATGCCAATGAAAGGGAAGGGCAACATTAGACTTGAAGTAGAAGGTGCAACTCAGGTGATCTCTGAAGTTTATTATGTTCCTGAGTTGAAAAACAATCTGTTGAGTATGGGTCAACTACAAGAGAAAAGGTTAACTATCCTGATACAAAATGGAGAATGCAGACTTTATCATTCTAGAAGAGGACTAATCATGCACACACGTATGACCTCTAATAGAATGTTTGTTTTTCGAGCCAATGTTCTGATGGATACATCTTTTGCATGTCTGAATGTGATAAGTGATGATACTGATGACTTGTGGCATAAGAGATATGGTCACTTGAGTATTACCAGTCTGAATTTACTACACCAGAAGGAACTTGTCAGAGGACTTCCCAAGTTTCAGATGTCAACCTATGTATCTACAAGCTGTATGAAAGGGAAACAACATCGGAAGATCATTCCAAAGAAAAGCAAATGGAGAGCAACTCAGAAGCTATAACTTGTACACTCAGACATTTGTGGACCTATCACTCCAAAGTCATATGGTAACAAAAGGTACCTACTAACATTTATTGATGACTTGAGTCGCAAGCTCTGGGTTTACTTTTTGAATGAAAAGTGTGAAGCTTTCACAACATTTAAAAGCTTCAAAAATATTGTGGAGAAGGAGTCTGGTCTATCCATTTGTGGACTAAGAACAGACAGAGGAGGGGAGTTCACCTCCAAAGAATTCACAGAATTCTGCAAACTCGAAGATATTAAGAGACAACTAACTATAGCCTATACTCCTCAACAAAACGGAGTTGCAGAACGTAAAAATTGTACCATACTTAACATGGTGCGATGCTTGCTAGAAGACAAGAAGATGCCAACTCCATTCTGGCCATAAGCTGTGAGAATGACATGCCACATTCTCAATCGAAGTCCAACTTCTGCTGTAAAGAATAAAACACCAGAAGAATGTTGGAGTGTAGTTAAACCTAATGTTGATCATTTCCGAGTGTTTGGATGTGTAGGAAATGTACATGTACCAGATGCAAAGAGGTCAAAGTTGGATGCTCAAAGTCAAGAGTGTGTGCTGATAGGGTATAATGAAGAGTCTAAGGGATACAAAATGGTCAACCCGACTACAAAGAAGGTGATAATTAGCATAGATGTTGTGTTTGAAGAAGGGAAAAGCTGGGATTGGAGAAAGACAGAAGGAGAAGCTAAGAATGACATTCTTGACTGGGGAGAAGTTGATGAAGATACATATGCCTCTAGTGATGAAGAAAGTGAAGAAGAAGAAGAATCTGGTCAAAGTAGTACTGTCAGTGATACTGCTTCTGGTCACAATAGTATCTCCAGTGATACTACCACATCTACACTTCCAGAAAGAAGAGTCACTCGAGCTCCAAACTATCTTCAAGACTATATAAGTGGAGAAGGACTATCAGAAGAAGATGAAGAGGTACAAAATCTAGCTCTGTTTATATCCTCTGATGATCCTGTTTATTATGAAGAAGCAGTAAAATTGAAAATATGGAGGGATGCAATGGATATGGAGTTCAATGCTATTGTAAAGAATGAACTTGGGAGCTTGTTGATGCACCAAAGGAGGCCAAAGTAATTGGTGTAAAATGGATCTATAAAACCAAATTAAATGAGAATGGTGAAGTAGATAAATGTAAAGCTCGTCTTGTGGCTAAGGGATATGCACAGGAGAAAGGAGTAGACTATAATGAAGTTTTTGCTCCAGTTGCTAGGTGGGATACTATTAGAACAGTGATAGCTCTGGCAGCAAGAAATGGTTGGACAATCTTTCAACTTGATGTCAAAAGTGCTTTTCTTCATGGTGAGCTGAATGAAAATGTTTACATTACTCAACCTCCAGGGTATGTGATCAGTGGGGCAGAGAAGAAAGTATACAAATTGAAGAAAGCACTCTATGGTCTAAAGCAGGCACCAAGAGCGTGGTTCAGCAAAATTGAAAGCTACTTCATTAAGGAAGGGTTTGAGAAAAGAAGCTATGAGCACACCTTGTTCATCAAAAGAGAAGAAAAGAACAAGATCCTAATTGTAAGTCTCTATGTTGATGATCTCATTTTTACTAGCAATGATCCAGTTATGATAAATGAGTTCAAAGAGTCTATGAAAAAGAAGTTTGAAATGACTGATCTGGGCAAGATGAAGTATTTTCTGGGAGTTGAAATACGGAAGAACTTCAATGGTATTCACATTGGTCAAAAGAAGTATGCTGAAGAAGTTCTAAAAAGGTTTGGTCTGGAAAGGTGCAATGGAGTCAAGAATCCCATGGTTCCAGGAAGCAATAAACTGACAAAACAAGATGGTAAGAAGGTAGATGCAACCTTATTCAAGCAAATGGTGGAAAGTCTGATGTACATGACTGTCACAAGACCTGATTTAGCCTACAGTGTTTGTCTAATAAGTCGTTTTATGGCCAACCCGATGGAGTCTCACATGATGGCAGCTAAGAGAATTCTAAGATACATCAGTGCTACTACTGAGTTTGGTGTATTCTACAAAAGGGGATGTAAAGATGAGTTGCTTGCCTACACGGACAGTGACTATGCAGGAGATCTGGATGATCGAAAAAGCACTTCTGGGTATGTTTTCATGCTAAGTGGAGGAGCAGTAGCTTGGTCATCAAAGAAGCAGCCAGTTGTGACACTTTCAACCACAGAAGCAGAATATGTGGCAGCTGCTTCTTGTGCATGTCAGTGCATTTGGTTGCAACAAATACTTAAACAGATTGGAGGCACACAGAGTAGATGTGTCAAGATACTATGTGATAATTCTTCCACAATAAAACTTGCAAAGAATCCAGTCTTCCATGGTAGGAGTAAGCACATTGATGTCAGGTTTCATTTTCTAAGGAATCTCACTAAGGATGAAATAATTGACATGGAATATTGTGGTACAAGTGAGCAGTTGGCTGACATTATGACTAAACCAATGAAGCTGGAAGTGTTTGAGAAACTCAGAAAAGCACTTCGAATGAAGTCAGCTGAAGAAGTAAAGTGAAATGCCTCTGACATGTTCAGTTTAGGAGAGCGACTGTTGGGCCACATATTCAGCTCGGGTGTCTACTTTAGAAAGTAATTGTCAGATTAATTAGAAGTTTAATTGTTGATTTAGTCTTTTAGTTGGATAATAAACGTGGCAAACAATATGTTAGAATAATTAGATTTCAATTATGTTGTTAGGAGACCGAGTAAGTAGGCACGGAATTTTGCTTCTGGCCGCGTTTTTTGCTTCTGGTAAGTCTGTTTGTCTGTTTCGTCTGGTGTACTGTACCGGTTCGTCTGGTACTTCTGTCTTTGTATTTTTGGCTATTTAAAGGCTCTAGTTTTAATTAATAAACAAGTATTCCATTTTCCAACATTGAGATCTTTATTCCAAGCATTTTAACACTTTTCCATGTGTGTGAGGAGCTTCAATAGAGAAATTTCACAAGGTCCAGATTTTGTCTTATGGTTAAAACTATTTTCCTTCCCCCGCTAGCACGCCACTCATGCGAACCATGTCACCACCGCAATTAAGGGGGAAAAATTATAACCTTTGAACTTACCCAAATTCATTTTATTTATTTCATGGTTGTTTATTAAGTTTAGATAAACTAATTTTACATTGGTTGAGTTGTTGGAATATTGATGTAATGCAAAATTTGTTATACTGGTGTATTACAATATTAGTTCCTTATATAGCATGGTTTAATATGTTCTACTCAACGTGAAATTGTGATTTGATATTCAAAAGCATTGTGTTTTGCAAAGTAACGATAAATTGGCAAAAAGGGATTGGATATGTGTTGCAGGAAGGAAGGAAAAAACTTAGAGCGCATGTTTTATATATTTTTCCTATGGTTCTTAGTATAAAATACATTTTTGTAATTATAACAAATTTTAAAAAAATTATAAATTAATAAAATTAAGAACCATAAAAAAAATCGCTAAAAAAATACATATAAATTAAGTTTTTAAAAGAATAGATTATTACTTTTTCCTTGATACTGAAAACAATCTCCTAGATTTGGGTGTGAGATATGTGTTTTTCCTACTTACTATTACGAACAGATAGAGTTAGGAATGTGTGTGACAATGTGTATAAGTAGGGAATCAATACTTAATGGGTATTTGCAAAAAAAAAAAACTCACATTTGTTATTAAATACTTAATTTTTAGTTTTTTAATTATTAGTTTAAAGTAAAAAATTGGTATCAATAATTGTTTCTTTATAACAAAATGTATTGGTAATTGTTATTGATCATATAATTGATATTGTCTAGGAGTGTCACATTTGATATTCTTATATGGTGGAAAACAAATGGAATCAAGTATCCAGTTTTGCAAAAAATTGTTAAGAATATTTTGGTCATCCAAATTTCTACATTTGTTTCAGAATCTGCTTTTCGTACTAGTGGTAGATTGTTGAGCATCAACGGTCTAGACTTCATGAAAATACTTTGGAGGCACTTATGTGCACACAAAGTTGGTTAAAACATGAAAAACAAGGTAATAATTGTTGCAATATAGTAACTATTTATTTTCTTTTATGGTTTAGCATCTATTGACATCATTTGGACTACTACAATATTTATAATCGAAAGATAAACGTTTGCAAACTTTTCAAGAATTTGATTTTGATGAAGAGGTAAATAATTGTGACTTTATATTTAAGATTTTTGTTGTTGTTATTAATCGTAACTTTATACTTATAAATAAATAATATAATATACATATCAATTATTTTTACAGATCTCAGATAATACCGCACAAAGACTTGCTACTTCATAAAATATTATTTCAGATGTTTGGATGTTTATTGTAGTAATATGAGATCATTTGATATATTTTGGATGTTTTGAGTTATAAAATATTTTGGTTTATAATACTTTATAATTTGTATTTAAGATATTTGAAAAAAAATTAAATTTATTCACAATAATAACGATTATTTATCAATCTATTTTAATTAAAGCGCGGATAATGTGTATGGATGAACACTTAGATACCCAAAGGTAAGTGTATGGGTATTAATCGATCTTATTTTAATTAAAGTGCAAGTAATTGGTATGGGTACATGTACTTACATATTCAAGTATAAGTGTACGGATATTAAAGTTGATACCAGATATCCAAAAATAAATATACATTTATTAAAGTTGATACCTACAAAGACATAAATATAAATATAATTTTAAATTAGCTATGAAAACATATACTAATACCCTATTCAAACCCTATCCAATGTGATCATAAGGTATAAGTTCTAAAAATTTTCTAACGGTATATTTTATTAGTCCACCAATTAGGGATTTAATTGCTATCTCACGCCAGCAGTCACCGATTTTCTCAAGTATTTTTTCATAAAGATTATTTCTTGTCCTTTTTTATAGGAGTTTTTATTTTTATTTTTAATTGTATTGATTATTTTTTATTAACATGCTCTTAACTATGTTGCAATTTTCTACTATACACAATAAATAATATAATGAAAATATATAATAATTCTCTTTCTTAAAAGATAAATTTATATAAACAATAATAATTATCAGCAAGTTAGTATGAAGATTGAATAACTCAACTAAGTTGAGCTAATAATTGAAGGAGGGAAGAAGTCGAAGGATCAGGGTTTAAATCTGGGTGAACTACTAAAAATATTGATTTAACTAAGTACTAATAAAGAAAAAATATTGATTTAACTAAGTACTAATAAAGAAAAAATATTGATTTAACTAAGTACTAATAAAGAAAAAATATAAATTAATTATGAGTATGTTAATAAAGAAAAAATTAATTCAATGTTATAAATAAAGAAGATAAAATAATTCTCTCTCATACAAGATATTTTTTAAGAAAAAATAATGCAAATTTAATATTTTTACTAACTTTTGAATTTTTGTGATTTAGTCATTAGAGATATAGCAACTAATAATATTCTAATTGTCATGTGTTTTTCATCTATGTTTGGGAGTTTGGAAAAAATGGAGATGATTTTGAGAATAAAAGAACGAGTAAAGGGAAGGAGGAAGCTGAGTGATTTTTCTACTGTGCATGAAGTTTTACTTTTCTTTATTGGATTAAAACCTTTCAACATGGAGGAACTAAAAAATACATTGGATAAGAATTTTAGAAGATTTTAAATTTATTATTACTCTTGATAATATTCTAAAGATAAAAAATATTACTCCTATTAATTTTGAACTAAAATATTGGAATGGTCAAATTTTTAAAATTTTAATGGATAAATAAAAAATATAATATTGTATTGTATACGAGAATTTTAACTTGCAAATTTATAAAAATATATTGGAAAAAGGTAATAAATCAAATTTTGGTTGACATTTTTAATAATTAAAAATTAGTTACAATTTAGGTTGAAAATTTTATTTTATTTTATAATTATAATAGTTGTTTTTGTAAAAAAAAAATTATAATTTATTCCCTCCGAGTTTTTTATAATAGACATATAGATTATAATTTGTTCTACAAAAATTGATGTATTTAGTTTAGGATTATCTTAAAGATTTTAGAGGCCATATTCTAATCTTAAAAATTGAACCTAATAAAAAAAAATCCAATTTTAATAATTAAAAAATTGGTAAAATAAATGTTAGTCCATATACATATATCAATCTACATGATGCAATGAGGATCTACACGTATCAATCTCCACGATGTATGTTATAAGACCCTTAAATTTAAAATTAAAATTATGGATGTAATATTAAGTGTATTTTGGGGATATTTGTAAAATATTTAATATATGTATGTTTTGAGTAAATATTTATTTTGGAAGATGAATTAATATTATTTGATGAAGAATAAAATTAATTTAATTACGAGTAATTAAATTATCAGGCAGTTAATTAAGGGATTATCGGCTAATTGCGACGAGACTGGTTAAGTGCTGAGGATCAGACAAGTGTCGGGTGAGGTGGCATCCACACAAGCCTATATATAGGAGTGAGAAGGAAGAGCAAAGTCAGAAACTCATTCCTCCTCCTTACTGCATGTAACAGTATTCCTCCCCTCCCATTCTGTTTTCTGTTTCCAGTTCGTTTAAAAAAAAAAAAAGTTCCTCAAAAGTGATATTATTTGGAAATCCAAGCACCAAACCAGAAAACCCCCAGTACAAAAGTTGTTCTCCTCATCATTCCGGAGCTAGATAACCCACTTTCGTAGCAGCAAACGCAGAACGGGAACTTCGCCGATTTTTGACGCATAAACGTGAACGGGAGCAAAAAAACGCAACAAGGGTAAGGGCACTTTCCACTTTCTAGTTGCATTAGGGCTGTAAATGCATAACTGTCATGGCATTACTGACGTTTCATCATTGTTTGAAGAAAAACTGTTTTTGCAATGACATTTTGAAGAAAAAATGAAGAAAATGCATTCTGTTGATGTATAATGATTCTGTGATGGGTGCTGTTTGGTTGAATGCATTAATGCTGTTTTGTTTGTGTGGGAAAGCTGAAAAATGTCTTACATGTTGTTCTGAAGATGATCAAAATGCATACTTATAAAACTGTTGTGCTAGTTGCTAAAAAAATGCGAAAATGCACTCTGTTGGTGTTTTGGTGTTATGTGATTCTTGATGTTTGGCTGAATGCATTAATGTTGTTGTGTTTGTGTGAGAAAGTTGAAAGAAAAATGTGTTGCATGTTATTTTGAAGATGATCAAAATGCATATTCTGTTTTTGAGGTTGATATTCTATTTTTGGTGGTTAAAGAAAAACTGTGATGAATGATCTGGTGTTAGTGATTCTGTATGCTGTCATCTTGATGATAGTTTTGGTGTTGCTGATGTTTTCAAAAGAAAAGGGATTTTAAATTATGAAAGTGTTTTTCTGGAAAAGTTGTTATTGATGAAAAATGTCTGAGTTTTGTGTTTTCAAGAGACTGATGAATCTGTTTTGGTGTTGTGTTGGTTTTTCAAAAGAAAAGGTTTGAAAATGTGTTGAAGTTTCAGGAAAATTCACTGAATTCGAAGGTGTATTCAAATACGACATGAGTGTATTCGAATACAACCTGAAAGGTTCTGTTTTATTCAAATTTTTGAACTTGTATTCGAATACGAGCTTTTGTATTCGAATACAGATGAAGAATTTTTGCTTCTGACTTAGCATCTGTATTCGACTACGACTCTGTCGTATTCGAATACAGAAGTGAAATTTTAACACTGTATTCGCATTTGTATTCGACTACGACAGTCTCATATTCGAATACAGGATGCTGACTTTCACAATGTTACTTCTGTATTCGAATACAAGAAAGCTGTATTCAAATACAGATTCGGGTTTTTCCAGAAATTCAAGTTTTAGCTTCTGTATTTGAATACAAGGGAGCTGTATTCGAATATAGATTCGTGTTTTTCAGAAAATCAAAGTTTTAAACATTTTTTTATAAACTTTAAGTGTTGGGGAGCATTTCGGAAGGTTTGTGACAAATTAAAATGGAGTTTTGTGATAATTTGAAGTGGTAATGATAAAGCTTTTGAGACTTCTAATGATGTTGTGAAAATACTGATTTTTCCACTATGACAGCCTCTGTATTCGAATACAAGGTTGTATTCGAATACAGAGTGTTGATTCTGCCCTGTTTTGGCTTCTGTATTCGAATACAATGAAGCTGTATTCGAATACAGATTCGTATTTTTCCAGAAATCTCAGTTTTAAACACTGTTTTATGAATTTTAAGAGTTGGGGAAAACATTGGAAAGACTTATGATAAATAAGAATGGAATTTTGAGATAATGTAAAGTGATAATGATTGCTTGAATGTTTAATCATTGATATGATGATGAGGAAATTAATTGTGTTGAGATGTTTTGGGAAAATGATGGAAAAATTGAATTTTTCCTGATAATGCATACTGTTTCAGTGAAGAGAAAACATTGCATGTTCATGCATTGCATAGTCAGGTGGTACCCGCGATGGGCCACAGAGTAATGTGTAAACGTGCTGATCTGTTGAGCGATTGCACGAGTGCTAGTCTGTTGAGCGATTGCACGAGTGCTGGTCTGTTGAGCGACTCCACTGGTACTGGTCTGTTGAGCGACTGTACCCTGAAATCCGCAAAAACGTGCTGATCTGTTGAGCGATTGCACGAGTGTTGGTCTGTTGAGCAACTGCACTGGTACTGATCTGTTGAGCGACTGCACTGATACTGATCTGTTGAGCGATTGTACCTTGTTATATGTGGTGCTGGTCTGTTGAGCGACTACACTGGTACTGATCTGTTGAGCGATTGTACCTTGTTATATGTCAAACGTGTTGGTCTGTTGAGCGACTGCACGAGTGCTGGTCTGTTGAGCGACTGCACTGGTGCTGATCTGTTGAGCGATTGCACCTGGTCTTGAGGGCCGTTAAAGTCAAACATATTTAAATTGTGCTGGTCTGTTGAGCGACTGCACTTTGGTAATTCCAAGAAGTTGAATACATGAGCATATAAATATTGCATCGGGGTGATTGACTAGTGGGTCACGATTTGGGTATATGATGATGATTGGAAAATGATGTGTGTAAGTACGTTATAAAATCTGAATTCCTGGTGAATGTTTGTGATTGCTGAGGTGGTAGTTGTACTTACAATATGTTTTCTATATTAATTGGTTGCTGTTTGAAAAAGCCTACATGTCATGAAATTTCAAAATGAGCATCCTTAATTATCATCATTGTTATATGATATGCCATGGATATGTTTGTTACTGTGATATAAATGTTATGTGTTAAGTGTTAATTTCGGTCGGTGACCCTTTTCTATTATATGTGGAATTTGGGCTTTGCCCTCAGATGCCCCCCAAACCCATGTCACTTGTGGGTCCCCAGACGACGGAAACGTCGCTCGATTTCATTGATCGCTCCGTGCCTACTGCTTGGGTATACGACCCCATCTTAAGCAGGGCTACGTACACGGGGAGATTGAAGAGGACCTGTAGGACTAATGGAGTGGTGTACTACGTGGAGCACAGCTATGCGAGGATTGACTTTCCTGTACCTTCCCGTTTGGTATTAGAGGCGCACGGAATTTTTGGTGATGCGGAGGAGCCAGCTGGAGGGGTTGAGACGGAGGCCACCGTAGGAGTGGTGACTCATAACCCGGTGATTGGAGGGGCTGTACGTGATTCCGAGCGGAAGAAGAGAACAAAGGGTCGACGCCAGTAGCAGCTGATATTATGGGTCTGTCTAGGATATCCGATGATTGTTATAAGATTCCGGCACCGCCGAAGCGACCTGGATTGTGCATTGATCTGACTTCGGAGGAGACTGATCCCTCTCTGTATGATGAGGAGGAGGAGGAGGTTACATCGAGGCAAGCGGCGGAGTCGGATGAGACTTGTTTGGGATGCGGAGGAAATCCGTGCTACTGTAGCTTTAGTGCATGATCGGTTAGATTTGATGTATAGGATTTTGAGCTGGAAAATGTAATTTGTTTTATTTTGGAAATTGTTGTACTACTTTTCCGCTAACTTATTCTGCACTCTGATATTTCCCTTTTGAGATGTTATGACACCGATCTTTTGAAATGTATTAATGTTTATTATTAATTTCGAGAGATAAGTACTTAGTGATATTTATGATGAAATTATTTAATTACGTTCATCGATAAAATTACAACGTACCATTTTATGAGATGAATTAAAGGAATTTTTATTTCAAATTCTTTTGAAGAAATAATTTGGAAAATCATTTTAATTATTTATTTTGAAAAAAAAAATACACTCGTGCTGATTTTATCACAACCGGATTAACATATATCAAACCACAATTATCCTATAGATTTATATAATTTGATTTTCATAATTTTGCCACAATTAATAATTATTTTTTTTTCAAATTTTTTTAATACATATATTTTTTTTTTATAAATTTTAACTACTCATATACATTCAATCAACATTCATGTGTAAAAGTTTCTTTATATGTAAAATCTACTCATCCACCCAAATAAGGGTGAAGACAAGAGAAGATAAAAAGATAAATCTAACTCTCAAAACACAAGAAGGAGTATTTTAAAAAAAAATTAGTAAGGACTTTGGGGTGGCTGTGACCACCTTATGTCCCAAAACTAAGCTCCGCTATTGGCCAAAATCTTAATTAAATTTAACTGCGACAATATATATTTAAATTTATTTATTTTCAAATTTTGCTATTTGTCTTGGCTAATTTAATGGGTTTTAGGTTAATTTAATGATACATAAAAATTTATAATAGATATGAAAAAGTATAGTATTTTATCATTAAACTAATATTATACACCAGATAGCAATATTAATATCTATATTAGGTTTATTGATTTATATTTTGTTTGGATTCATGGATTAGTTTTGAAAAGGTAAAGTGATATTATTTTAGGAAAATTGGATTTGATACCCTACATTTTGATTTACACCTTTCAAAATAATGAAAACTCATAATTATCCATTGAATTTTATTTCCAATCACGGTTAAAAAAAATTTCTCTAAAATTTACCCCTCCTCAGCCAAATTTCCGATACGTTAATTTGTTTTAGAAAAATCCGGTATAAAATTATAACTACCGGAAATTTCATTTTGTCAAATTTCCGGTAGTTATAATTTTTGGAAATTTGACATTTCAAAAAATTATAACTACCAGAAATTTTAAATTTTCAAACATTATAACTACCAGAAATTTGACAAAATGAAATTTCCAATAGTTATAATTTCATACCAGATTTTTTTAAAAAAAATTAACGTACTGGAAATTTGACTGAGGGGAGGTAAATTTTTTTAACCATAGTTGAAAATGAAATTCAATAAATAATTATAAATTTTCATTATTTTGGGAGTATAAATCAAAATATGAAAGTATAAAATCCAATTTTCTTATTCCAGAAGCAAGGATCCATTAATTTGCGGAGACCATTGTGGTTGTGAGAGGAATTATAGGATGGATAGTAGTACATGCATATCCGCCTTATCCTTGCATATATATTAATTTGTTATTAAGACAAGAGACTGCAGTCACTTGTTTGTCTGTTTGTAATCCTACCAGAGACAAGACATCCATCCCCGTACGTTTGTTTGTTTGTGTCCTTTCTCTGTATAATTTCCTTGCTCCTCTATCCAACTTTGATCAATCCTTCACTTTACTATCAATTTTCATTTTCAGGAAAATTAATAATTACTACTGACCTTACATGATCTTCAACACATTTAATGACACTTAGTTAAGGTATAACTTAACTAAATGAGATCATTCGTACAAATATTTACAACAACAAAAACTAAGGTTATTTTAACTTAGAATACAAAATAAAATACAAATATAATATTTTGATATTTTATAAAAAAAATAAAAGATGACTTTTACTTTATTTTATATTTGTGTTAAATTTTGTATTCCAATAACATTATTGATTCAATGACTAGTATTAGGTCTCTAAATAGAGGAACTTGTTTAGACTTGGAGTTGAATTCAAAAGCATAGGGTCTATTTGGCAAAGTCAAAAATAAGCTTTAGATAATTTATAGCATTTAAGCGAATAGTTTTATTTAGTAATTCTTTTTTCTCACGAGCTTATATACAGTATATGTTTTTTAAGTTTATAGTGTTTTCTATAAACTATTGAAATAACGTTTGAGTTTATAATATTTTATTTTTCATCCTCATTATCTTAATTAAACTTTTTTAAATATTAATTAAAAATGATTTTTTTACATCATTTTATACTTTTTAGTTAATTAAACTACTAATTTTATCAAATATTTTAAATTAAATCAATTATCATCCATGAACTGGTTTATATGTTATATGCTATTTTTGTCAAATAGAGCCCTTTGACAGGACTATGAGTCCCAAATTATAAATAGTGTAAACCAATTATTGAGTATTTATGAGTGATGTATATATGAAAATATGAAGATGCAGTTGCAGTTTTTCAATATGATATGATTGTTTCATGTGAAGAATGATGAATGATGAATGAATTACTATAGATTCTTATTAAACTCCTAATTTTTCTAATGCAGTAGTAGTAGTAGTGTTGCTAATGATGAGAAATTTACTAATGACCGTAGATTTTGCTAATAATTAATTTTGCTAATGTAGTAGTAGCGTTGCTAATGATGAATGAATTACTATAGATTCTTATAAACTCCTAATTTTACTAATTGTACTATTACGTAGCTAGCTAGTAGCTAGGATTAATAGGAAGTTGCAACGAAGCAGCGCAAGCAATCTGATGGATGATATGATGATATAATCATGCATGTGATGGGACCCAGCCAATGACACCTTCGCGTCTGGTCCACGTACAAACAATTAAGCTAGTAAGATTGCCTGCGCTCCTTTTTTTTTTAATTCAACAGATATTTTTCATGCATTTTTTATTTTTTCTTATTATTTTATTTATGATTTATTTATCTAAATACGACGTTGGTTTGTTCGTTATTATGGTGTAACGTTATTTCTTTTTCAGTTTAAATATGGTATTCATAAAGATAAATGATTTGTTTTTGTCTCTTATGAAGACTATCATCAAATTTAGTATTATCACACCCTTAAACACGACTTATCAACATGTAATTAAATTGATCATGTCAAATACCACTTATAGTCGAGATCAACGAACACTAGAAAAATATTCTTTCTAAAGATGAATTAAATTAAAGACTGTAGATTTTGCATTAGTCGTATGTGGAAGAAATTAGTTTAATTATCACGATTTAGATATGATTATTTTTTATTGGCTTATGAAATTTTTATGTATCGTTAATGTATTTTTTTGTTTTCTTAATTAGGTTTGATATCAAAATATGGACGAAAAATAAATTTATTTGTACTATTTTTATTTGAATTTGAATGAAACTTATTTTTCTTAAAAAATAAATAAAAAATAAAGCTAGAACCACAAACGCACGGTAGTTTCATTTTCTTAGCTTGCCTTGTCCATTCATTACCGTTCTTGGCATCTCATGTCATTGCTTCATATTGTTGCCTTCTCCATCTTGCTCATCAACTCCTATTGGCTATAATTCATTTTCTCATACAAATAAATGAATAAATAAATTGTCATACAAGGGAAACACCATTTGGAAACACTAATCATCTTATTCCTGATCCTTCATTTCCAAGCTCAGCCTATAAGTAGTGTCTATCTGGTACTGTCTATTATTGCACACAGACACACATACAAACATAACATAACATGGGTGGTTTGGGAACAAGTAGCCTAAGCTCCCTATGGCTATGGCTATGGATTCCTGCTTTCATCATTTTGAGTGTAAGTGTATCAGCCGAGCTCCAACGCCTTGACCACCCTGTCAAAGCAGCAGATGCCTCACTTACCTTTCTTGTTATTGGAGACTGGGGAAGGAAAGGAACATACAACCAATCTCAAGTTGCTTTTCAGGTCTCTCTTTTTTTCTTTACTAAATTCTACTAGTTATATTCAAGACAAGTTTACTTACAACCATTTTTATTGATGATACTCTATTAAAATTCAGATGGGAAGAGTTTCTGACAAGTTAAACATTGACTTTGTGGTATCTACTGGAGACAATTTTTATGAGGATGGATTGACTGGTATACACGATCCTGCATTTCAATATTCTTTCTCAAATATCTACACCGCCAACAGCCTTCAAAATCAATGGTATAATGGTGAGTGAGTTCTGAGTCTGCCACCAACATTCATTTACTCTTATATATGTCTGTAATATGTCCATATTCTAATGTGACATGATCTGCATCTGCTTGCTTTTTAGTGTTGGGCAACCATGACTACAGGGGAGATGTTAAAGCTCAATTAAATCCAATCCTTCAGAATATTGATCATAGATGGTTTTGCCAAAGATCATTTATTGTCGACACTGGTAATTAATCAATCTAACTACCTCCAGCGTCCTCATAATAAACAAATTATCCACATCATTAAAACAGTTCTTCTATTATTAAAACTTGACAGAAATTGCCGAGTTCTTCTTCGTGGATACAACCCCTTTTGTGGACAAGTATTTTTTCAAGCCAAAGGATCACAAGTACGATTGGAGAGGTGTTCTTCCAAGGGACAAATATTTATCAAACCTCTTAAAGGTAAGTCATCGTTAGTCATCACAGAAAATTAAGATAAAACGTAATCTATCGGTCCTTTCTGTGTAAACAAAGGATCTGGAAACAGCATTGAAGGATTCTACTGCCCAGTGGAAGATTGTTGTCGGACATCATCCGGTAAGAAGCATAGGACACCACGGTGACACTAAAGAGCTCGTAATACACCTCCTGCCAATCCTTGAGGTCACTCATTATATATTGCACTCAAATTGAGAAAATACATCCCGGTTAGCCTAGTTATAGAGATAGTAGGAGGTGCATCCTTTTTTTACTGACAAAAATCTCATTTTTAAATTCAAATTTGTAGGCCAACAATGTTGATATGTACATTAATGGGCACGACCATTGCTTGGAACACATAAGTAGCGCCAGCAGGTCTATATTAACTTTAATTTGGGTTTGTTTGTTAACTGAGTCAATCACCTGATTAATATTTGACGAGAATGAGTGATTTTGCAGCCAATTACAGTTCTTAACTAGTGGAGGAGGCTCAAAGGCATGGGAAGGAGACATTCATAATAATGAGAGAGATGGGGTCAAGTTTTACTACGATGGACAGGGATTTGTGTCTGTTGAGATTCAGCAAATGAATGCCAAAGTTGTCTATTACGATATTTTTGGCAATGTTCTGCATGTTTTCAATCTGTCCAAGGGGTTACAATCTGTAATATAGATTAGCATCTATCTATTTGATTAGATTCAAAGGAGGGCGCTGTTCTAAATAAGTTGGGGAAATTTGTAAAATCAGGGCACTGTAACATAGTTTTAAGAATGATATTAAACAAGCTCAATCATATATATCCTTTTATTCAAGTTTGAATTATGTAATCAAGTGATTAGGTTTTGTGAATTATGTATGTATATATTATATTATTATTCAAAGAAGCGGCAAAGCTAGGCATTGAAAACTTCCATTCCAAAAATCCAACTAACACTTATGCGCTAATAGGCTTTGTGGATGTTACAGTGCCGCGATATATTTTCAGCATAGGGTGACAGCAGTAGTAATAACTAATTTTCACACAATAGGATCATCATAAAAGGTGTAACCTAGTCTATATATTATGTCACTTGTAAAAAAGGGATAAGAAAATAAGCAAGGATCTAACATGAAAATAACTTTCCCTTGTTTGGTTAAATCTAGTCACAATCACTATATAGTCTATACAGATCAATTCATTAACAATAGTTGGACCTTTAACGGCAAGTTATATTACATTAGCTTATATTCTATTGGTCAGTACTACTAACACACTAAAACAATACCTTGGGACACAAGGGAACATGCAGAACTCAATTTAAGACAAATTGATACCTTGAGTCCACGTAGCTCTCAACATCCCAGAGAAAACAACCAAAAGTCACAGCCTCTAAAACAAGTCTCTTTAAACCACCAAAGCTAATTTTGATGTTTTCATCCTTAGAATGATCAATTGCCCCCTCAGGTGTAATAACCATTTCAGGTCTTCCAAACAATGCCTCAGTGTGCTTCTCAATGATGCTCACGGCTTCCTTAGACCTTATTGTTGCATATCTCTGGAGGGTATCACCATCAAAGGACATCACATAGTTACGCAATCTGGTTGGCTTAATACCAGATCCAAATCCACCAGGACTTACGTCATCACCAAGCCAAGTAGATACTTCAGGATGAGATTTCACTTGAGAAGTGTCCACTTCACTACGAGGTGTTGCATCGTCTATGATAGTTTGATGAACACTACTCTCTTCTGGTGCATTTGGAAGAATTTTAATTGACTTCTCCAGCTGAAATCTTTGGTCGACTCGCTTAAGAAAGTAACCATACATCACTGATGCTGCATAGACCTGCCCTACCCTAAGTTTGCTGATTTGAGCAATAGATGTTAAATCTCCTGCTCTGTTACCCAGAATGAGAGCCAAGTGGTTTTGGATCATCTCATATGCTTCGGTTGAGTGAAGCTGCTCAAGTTTCCCATCTTCGTTTGGCCATGAATCAACTCTACCAGATGGATCTGGGGTTATAGAGGGTATCAAAGAAATATTAGAATCCATGAACTTTTGAACAACCAATGTGTACAAGATCTCTTCCAAAATTTTCCTCCTTTCATTAGCCTTTACCTCAGCAATTCTCCTGGAAAAGTTTAGAAAACAGTGCAATGGTTAAGAGCAAACTTGATTAACAATTTAACAATGGAAAGAGAACATAAAGCAGATAAGAAGTAAGAATTCATCAACTCAATGTTTCAAATCACGTCCTTGCCACCCTTGTCGGACAAAAATTAAGTAAAGCAGAATTCCCATCATACAATGCAAGAAAGCTCATGTTTCTTAGTATTAGTAATTCAATTCTATATAAGAAGAAACTATATTTCATTGACAAAAAAAAAAAAAATTAATTAGGTGTAGCTCAGGAGAAACCCTTTCTTATATAGTGTAAAATAAAAGGCAAGTTATAGCAAGAAGTAAGAATATAGGTTGACGAATATACTAGAAAAGTATGGAAGAAACCTGTACAAAACAAGATCAGTGCCAGTGGTAGAAGGAGGATCTTGATTTTGTTGATCAGCGTGACGGTCAGATTGGAGCTGGTGAAGCTGCTGGTCAACGGCGGCAGGGAGAAGATGGGGGTGATTTGTCAAAATCTGAGAAAGAAACTGTCCAATTGGTGAGTGGAGCTGAAGAGGTGCAATATTGTTGTGAGAAGAGTCTTGTGAGGAGGATGTTGCTCTAACTACTAATAATCCTCTTCTTCTACTTGAGATGATAGATACAGAATTGAATTGCTGCCACAAACATCAATTAATTAAGAATCTCTTAGCAAAATTGGAATTAGATATCATTCATATTAGAAGCAAATCGTGGAATTAGATACCTTAGAGGAGAACCGCAAATTAGAAGCAAATCGAAGAACGTTGGTAGGTCTTCCTACGACGACAGAGGGAATCACCGGTGATCGGGATGCCACGTCCATATGGATCTCAATTCAATTCAATTCAATTCAATTCAATCAAAGAAGGGAAGGAAGAAACCCTAATAAAGAGAAAGAGAGCAGTATAAGAATTCGAAGTGGATTTGTGTTGTTAATTCATTCAATTCGGGATTGCCACGTCAAGTATTTATATCCCATATTCCTCTGTATTTATATTCACACATATTTATCTTTTTAAATAAATAAATGTTAAAAACAACCAAAGGGTTTAAGATTTAAGAAGAGAGTTCGGGAATGTGTTTTGAGACTCATTCCTGAGGCTGAAATTCTTTCTTCTAATTCAAACTTTTACCAATTTTGTGCTGCCCGATTGCCCACCAATGCTACTAATTTTGTGGCTTCCTTTATTTTTATTTTTATTTTTATTTTTATTTTTATGTCTAAGCTTTGTCCACCTTTTCCTATTTCATGTCATTCACTTCACCCTCCATCCTTCCTAATAATCCAAATCACAATTCTCGTGTCACCACTATAACTTTGAGAGCCTAATAAACATGTCGTTTTTTTATTATTACTTCACTTCACATTATTTAACTTTCAGACCATATTTCATTCAAAATTCAAATCCATTTTGCCCAATGATCAGCAATCAAAACATGAATACACGGTTTCTTTCATAAAAATTAAAATGGATTATACTCTACTACTAAATTCAGAAATTAAAATAGATTACTCAGAAAATCAATACCGTAATTACTATTTTAATGATATGTGATTTATTATCCATGGGAACGTAATATTAACTATTTATAACAAATGTTTCCAAGAATCGTAAAAAAACTAAATTTTAAATTTTTTAATTAAAAATATCTTGAAAATTGTGTTTTCAAAATTTGTTTTTTCAATATAAATTTTTTTTAACAAGTGTTATGAAAGTATTTATTAATGAGATATATCATTTATTTATTTATTAACCGTTGATATTATTCATTTTACTTTTAATTGTTCATTTTATTTAATTGTCAACATTGCATCAACAAGAATTTACAATAACATATTAAAGTATAAACCCTTGTGATCCACATATCTAAATGTGTAGTGAAAAATTGACAAATATAGCAATAATTAAATTTATTAAATAGTAAGAGAAGTTTATGTTACAGTTTTTTCAGTTGATTTTAAATGAAATAAATTGATTTATTATTCTAAAAAAAGTTCACGTTGCAATTTGATTTATGAAGCAATATAGGTAAACACTAGACGTTAGATGAAATAATGAGTATATTGACATTTCACCTTGCACAAAAATCTTACACGATTGACTTTTTATTGTTTTCTTATATGATCAAGTAGAAACAAATTAATTTTATAGTGAGATTGAAAAAATATCATATTTTTTATGATTGGCATGGATCAAAACTAATACTTTAAAGGAATTATTGCGTGGATCAACTATCGTCACATCACGTTATATCTCACAACCAAAATCATTGTCAAATACACCATGCATCCATCCAATTCCTTCCAATAAAACGGAAAGATTATTGAACAAAAAATCCAAAATTAAAAAATAAATAATCATAAGTAAAAATAAATAATCGAATTCTGAGTGATATGTTCTATATTTAAGCTTTCATTGCTTCAGATATTTGTGTTCCATCGGAAATAATATTTGAGTACAATTGTGCTTTAGAAAAAAATAAAATAAATTATCAACATATCGAATATAAATGCGGGGGTCCAGGTAAGACGACCCAAGGAGATAACCTGTGAGTTTTTAAAATACAAATATATTATTTTGAAAGTAATGTAGTGTCAGAGGATCCAATTCAAAATTACCAGTTATTCTGACTTGTGAGGGAGCTTCCCTTTCTGGTACCAAGTTAATAATTTTTGTAATGTGTTATTTGAAATGCAGAAAAAATACATTGAAGAATCTGAGTACTATATATAGAGAGACCTAGATGCACATTAAAATATTTTGGGAATAATTGGAAATCGAATTTGTATAATAACTTGTTGATTAATATAGCCGCAGCCGCATTAACATGTGTAAATGTATTGGAAAACAATAAAGTTATTAATTTGAATGCATGGGTATCAATGAAATCAAAATAAACTAATTGAGTATGAAGCTATCATTAATTTATATACAACATAGGTGAGTTGAAATTAATAATATGGTTTGGAACTTAACATTTAATTATGTCTTGGAAAAAAAAACTTTTAGTAGCCGACTTGAAATTAATGTTGGCATCGGAACATGAGTATCACTTAAGTACTACATGAGTACGTTGGGCGGGAATTAGAAATGAGAAAAATATTGAGGTCATGAATTTGAATGCAGTTAGTGAGAAACGATTTTGAGATATTGTTACTATATATTATTGGAGGAAAACAACTTTATAAATGACATCTCGCTGGGTCCACCATTCGCCCCATGGCCACAAACAATCGGTAACCTTTGCTCGGAAGTCGGAACAGAACACGCTCTATGTAAGACTCTTAAATTTAAAATTAAATTCAGATTTAATTTTAAGTGTATTTAGGAATATTTGTAAAAATATTCAATATATGTATGTTTTGTGTAAATATATATATATATATATATATATATATATATATATATATTTGTTTTGAAGGCGGAATTAAAATTATTGGATAATGGATGAATTAATTTAATTTCGAGTAATTAAATTATCGGGCCGTTAATTAAGATATTCTCTGCTAATTGCGATGAGACGGGTTAAGTGCTGGAGGATCAAAAGATATTTTAATGCAAGTGTTGGTGAGGTGGCGTAGATATTTATTAAGAAAGAAACAAATCCTTCTCTCCTCTGACTATGCCAGTTTGCATTTATGTAGATATTTAAGTGAGAAGCTCTTTCTTTTTTCCTCTACGCGCCAGTTTCTACTTTATCATTTTCTTCTCCTTTTGATATTTCTGAGTGTTGGTGAAGAAAAACAGTTTACTCAAAAGTCATCTTTCTGGAAAATCTGAGTGTCGAATCAGAAAGTTTCGAGTACGAAAGTTATTCCTCTGATCGTTACGGAGCTAAAGAACTAACTTTCGTAGCGGCGAACGCGAAACGGGAGTATCGTCGACTTTTGTCGCAGAAGCGTAACTAAGGTAAGGGCACCTTCCAACTTTCTAGATTTGCATTTAGGGCTGTAAATGCATGTGTGATGAATGATTATTGGGTTATGTTGTGAAAAACATTGTGTTGTGTTTTGGAAATCAAACTGTTTTGATGTTCCTGCTGTTTTCAGTGAAGGAACTTATTGTGTTGCTTTGTTGATGATGTATTGTTTGTTGTGTTGAGTAAGAAATCATTCTGTTGTGTTTGAATGATGACTTGGTTGGTGTTGTATTAGAGATGATCCAAATGCTTGAGTTAGTTTGTGTGGGACTGTTTTGTGGTTGACTTTCTGGTTTTAGTGATTCTGTGTTTTTGCTGTGTTTTGTTAAACAATCTGGTGTTGATGATGGTTTCAAAAGAAAAGGGATTTAAAATGGTAGAAGTGTTATTTCTGAAAAATCTGTTGTTGTTGTTTAATGAAAATGTTCTGAGTTTTGAGGTTTCTAAAGAGGGGTAATTATGATTCTGGTGTTAGGTTGGTTTTTCAAAAGAAAATAGTTTGAAATGTGTTGAAGTCTTAGGAAAATTTTACTGTTTTCGAAGGTGTATTCGAATACAACATGAGTGTATTCGAATACAACCTGTCAAACTTCTATTTTACTCAAGTTTTCAAACTTGTATTCGACTACAAGCCCCTGTAGTCGAATACAGAGGAAGGATTTCTATTTTCTGATTCTGTTGTTAATCATTCTGATTCTGGTTCTGTTTTCTGATTCTGGTATTAATCATTATGATTCTGGTTCTGTTTTCTAATTCTAATTCTATTTTGCTTCTGATGATTTTGATAATCATCATGTTTCCTGTTTCTGATAATCCTGATAATCATCATGTTTTCTGCTTCTGATGATTCTGATAATCATCATGTTTTCTGCTTCTGATGATCCTGATAATCATCATGTTTTCTGCTTCTGATGATTCTGATAATCATCATGTTTCCTGCTTCTGATGATTCTGATAATCATCATGTTTTCTGCTTCTGATGATTCTGATAATCATCATGTTTTCTGCTTCTGGTGATTCTGGCATGAATCATTCTGTGTTTCTTCTGATCAATTTTGGATGAAGTCTAGGCGAAGTCTGGGTTATTCAAAATTCGACTGTCATGCCATGTTCTGGTCAAATTATCTCCTGGATTACTTCTTGCTTTTGACAACTTATGGCCTGGAACAACTCTACACATGGCAGGCTTCACATTAGTATGGTCCAAAGAATCTTCTGATATTTATTCCCTCTGATATAGTCCATCAAAAATATCTTCTGGTCACTTCTGGACAAGTCTGGACTGTGTTGAAATTACACTGTCAGGCTATGTTCTGATCAGTATAACTTATTGATTGCTTCTGATCAGTATAACTTGTTGAAATTACACTGTCAGGCTATGTTCTGATCAGTATAACTTCTGTCAGGCTATGTCTGGACTGTGTTGAAATTACACTGTCAGGATATTTGAATCATTCTTGTTTGGAGCAATTCATATTATGGCAGGCTTCCCTCTGGTGTTTTCCAGATGTTCTTCTGATTTTGTTTCTGTTTGATATAAGCCTCCAAAGTTATCTTCTGGTCGGTTTTGGACATTCTGGTTTATCTTCTGATAATTCCAGAAATGCATCTTCTGTAAATTCAGAATGTATCCTCTGATACATTCATCTTCTGATTGTTTTTACTGTAGTAATTCAAGTTCAAAATAAGATTCCATCAAGTGTATTTGTACACATCAAAATCCAAATTATTTAGATCCAACTTGGTTCCAACATCATTCTATGTTGTTTCTGATGATTCTGGATGAATCATTCTGTGTTGTTTCTGATGATTCTGGTATGAATCATGCTGTTGTTTCTGCTTCTGATGATTCTGGTATGAATCATTCTGTTGTTTCTGCTTCTGATGATTCTGGTGTGAATCATTCTGTTTTGCTTCTGATGATCCTCATTCTGGTTCGGTTTCTAATGTTCTGAGGCTTATCATTCTGGTTCTATTTTTGGCTTATGTATTCGAATACAGAGAAGCTGTATTCGAATATAGATTCGTAAATTCCAGAAAATTCAGTTTTTAACACTGTGTTTGAAATTTTCAAGAGGTTGGGAAAACATTTCAAATGTTGATGATTACTTAGCTGTTTGGTCATGTTTGTGATGATGATAATTTTGACTGTGCTGAGTTATTTTAAATATGATTGAAAGGCATGAATTTCCTGATTTTGCATACTGTTTCCAGAGAAGTGAAACACTGCATATTCATGCATTGCATAGTCAAGTGGTACCCGCGATGGGCCACAGAGTAATGCGCAACCACGTGCTGATCTGTTGAGCGATTGCACGAGTGCTGGATTGTTAAGCGTCTGCACTAGGTACTGATCTGTTGAGCGATTGTACCTTGGTATATAAGTGCTGGTCTGTTGAGCGACTGCACTGGTACTGGACTGTTGAGCGTCTGTACCCTGAAATGCGTAGCCACGTGCTGATATGTTGAGCGATTGCACGAGTGCTGGTCTGTTGAGCGACTGCACTAGGTACTGATCTGTTGAGCGATTGTACCTTGGTTTATGTCAAACGTGCTGGTCTGTTGAGCGACTGCACGAGTGCTGGACTGTTGAGCGTCTGCACTGGTGCTGATCTGTTGAGCGATTGCACCCTGGTCTTGAGAGCCGTTAAATTGTGCTGGTCTGTTGAGCGACTGCACCTTGGTAATTCCAAGAAAATTGTATATATGAGCATATACATATTGCATTGGGTGATTGACCGGTGGGTCACGTTTTGGGTATGTGATGTTTGAAAATTGTGTGTGTAAGTACTTTATAGATTCTGGAATTTCTGATGAATTGGTGTGATTGTTGATTTGATGTTTGTGCTTACAACATAATTTTCATATTTATTTGGTTGCTGTTTTGAAAAGTACAAATGTCATGTATTTCAAAATTGAGCATCCTTATTTATCATCATTGTTATATGATATGCCATGAATATGTTTGTGATTGCTGATATAAATGCTATGTGGTAATTGTTAATTTCGGTTGGTGACCCTTTACAATTATTGTGGAAAATTGGGCTTTGCCCTTAGATTTGAATCAAACCCGTACCCCCGATGGTCACACTAACGACAGGGAACGTCGTTATTGTTCCTTGATCTTTACATTGTGGGCTACGTAAAGGGATGGACAGCCGGGTGATGATAAGACTTGTGGATGAGGCGGTGGAGACCGTGCTACCATAGCTTAGTGTATGATCAGAGTAGACTTATGTATAGGATTTTGAGCTCAGTGGTTGTAAATATTTATTTTGGGAATTATTGTAAAACTTTTCCGTACTCTGATAAATATTTTGGTGGATTGAGAATCCAGTTTGATGTATCTTTATTTTAGCATATTATAAAGATCAATTCTCCCAAATATCTCATTCGATTTAATGGTGATGTTGTTGTTCTAATTACCTTACTATTTTTGATTACGAAGTCGAATGATATTTAATTTGAATTGATTTTAATTTCCTTGAAACTTAATTCTGAAAACTCTTTTTTTTATGTATTCGTTTTAAAAAAAAATACACTCGGGGTGTTACATTAGTGGTATCAGAGCATTTGGTTAAAGTTTTGGGTTAAAGCTCTTATTTAATTGTTGGTTTTAAGTAGTTATCTGATCATGCATAGGACCAAGTAGTTAGAGTGTCTAGTCTTGTATAGTTGTGGTGTGCTGAAGTAATGATGTTGTTGAGCTATATTTTGGAATTATTCTAAACGGGGTGAGGTTTCTACTTGATGATGGTTTTGTAGTGGAAAAATTCCTCCAAGGAGAGACGACACCGTAAGGACCAACGACAGCCGGGAAGATAGGATGAATAATATGGCTGCGTCTGTTGCTCCACAGACGGCTGCGAAGACTCAGCGTGACTTAGAGAAAATAGAAAGAGAAATCCGTGCTGCTGAGTCAAGAGGACTAGAGGATTTTCGTCGTCATAATCCTCCAAAGTTCAAAGGTGATGAGGGTCCAGAAAGAGCGGACCAATGGATTCAGGAAATGGAGAAAATCTTTGAAATGATTAACTGCCAGGCAGCAGTAAAAGTCAATTATGCTACATATCTACTGCTAGGGGATGCAGAGTATTGGTGGAGGAGTACAAGGCTACTGATGGGGGCAGCTCATGAGGAGGTAAACTGGGATTCGTTCAAGAAGAAGTTTTTGGACAAGTACTTCCCGATGAGCACTAGAACCAAACTGGGTGACGATTTTCTGAAATTGCACCAGGGTAACATGACAGTGGGAGAATATGCGGCTAAATTTGAATCGCTGTCCAGACATTTCAGATTCTTCTGGGAAGAAGTTGATGAACAATTTATGTGCCATCGCTTTCAAAATGGACTGAAATATGAAATTCAAGATTCCGTTTTACCCTTGGGAATACAACGTTTCCAAGTTCTAGTGGAGAAGTGTAGAGAGGTTGAAGACATGAAAAATAGGAGGGTCAGCCGAGGAGGGAACTTTAATTCGGGAGGACCCAGCCGAATGAACCATCCAAACAGCAAAGGAAAGCAAGTGTTTAAACCGTATAACAGACCCCAGAACAGCAGTAGAGGCCAGAATCGGCCAGGAAATCAGAACTTTGGAAGACAACTGGGACAAGGAGTCCGGTGCTTTCGATGTGGGAAGGAAGGGCATATTGCTACAGCTTGTACCACAAGGGATCTTGTATGTTTCAATTGTCGAAAACCAGGTCACATTGCAAGGGATTGTCGGGCTCCGAAGGTGGAACCAACAGTGAATACAGCTAGGGCCACTCGTCCTATTGCTAGGGGACACGTCTACCACATGGATGTTGCTGCTGGAAGTCAAACTCCTAATTTAATCCAGCAAGACTGCCAGATTGCAGGTAACACATTAACTGCACTTTTTGATTCGGTAACACAGTAACTCATTCTTTCATTGCTATGGATTGTGTGAGTCGTTTGAAGCTATCTATGTCTGCTTTACCTTTTGATTTGATTGTTTCCACACCTGCTCAGACTTTGACCGTAAATTCTGCATGTTTACGTTGTCATGTAACAATTCAAGATAGAGATTTCTTAGTTAATTTAATATGTCTACCCCTACAATCACTCAAGATAATTCTCGGCATGGATTGGATGTCTTATAATTATGTAGTCTTGGATTGTGCCCGCAAATTAGTTCTTTTTCCCGAACCTGGAGTCGTTCGGTATTTGTGTGCTAACAAGCTCGGAGTATCACTGAGAGAAGAAACTCAGGAATTTTTATCATTGGCTAACGTGGAGACCAAGATGGATGTGAGCATAGAAGATGTAGTGTTAGTCAAAGAGTATCCGGACGTATTTCCAACCGAAATTCCAAGATTACCCCCAGTAAGAGAAGTGGAGTTCTTCATTGATTTGCACCCAGGAACTGGACCCATTTCAATTGCGCCGTATAGAATGTCGCCATTGGAATTAAACGAGCTTAAGGATCAAATTGAAGGTCTATTGGAGAAAGGATTTATCAGGCCAAGTGTGTCACCGTGGGGAGCTCCGGTGTTATTGGTTAAGAAAAAGGATGGAAGTTCACGCTTATGTGTGGATTACAGGCAACTTAACAAGGTAACCATTAAGAATCGTTATCCTTTACCACGCATCGATGATTTGATGGACCAATTGAGGGGAGCAGCGGTGTTTTCAAAGATCGATTTGAAGTCATGATATCATCAGATTCGAGTAAGAGAAGGAGATATTCAAAAGATCGCTTTCAGGACTCGTTATGGACACTATGAATATCTCGTTATGCTTTTTGGAGTTACAAATGCACCAGCAATATTTATGGATTATATGAATAGGATATTCAGCCCGTTTCTGGATAAGTTCGTGGTGGTATTGATCGACGATATTCTGATTTATTCTAAGGATGAAGAAGAACATGGAGAGCATTTGCGTCAAGTTCTTGAAGTTTTACGAGAAAAGCAATTGTATGCCAATCTGTCGAAGTGCGAATTTTGGCTAGAGAAAGTGAACTTCTTGGGACATGTAATAACAAATGGAGGAATTGCTGTAGATCCGGCAAAGATTGAGACAATTCTTGCTTGGAAACAACCTCAGACCATCACTGATATAAGAAGTTTCGTCGGACTGGCAAGATACTACAGGAGATTTATTGAAGGATTTGCTAAGATTGTAGCTCCTTTGACACAACTCACCAGGAAGAATCGGCCGTTTGCATGGACAGAGAAGTGTGAAGAGAATTTTCAGTTGCTTAAGGAAAAGTTGACAACCTCACTAGTATTGGTTCTGCCACAACCAGAGGAACCATATGAGGTCTTTTGTGATGCATCTCACCAGGGTCTGGGTTGTGTTTTGATGCAACACCAGAAAGCTGTCGCCTACGCCTCAAGGCAATTGAAAGCTCACGAACGGAACTATCCGACTCATGATTTAGAGCTTGCTGCTATAGTGTTTGCATTAAAGGTCTGGAGACACTACTTGTATGGATGCACATTCACGGTGTTCAGTGACCATAAAAGTTTGAAGTATCTGTTCGATCAGAAAGAATTGAACATGTGTCAGAGGAGATGGATGGAGACTCTCAAAGATTTCGATTTTTCATTACAGTATCACCCTGGAAAAGCCAATGTAGTGGCTGATGCATTGAGCAGAAAAAGTGTGTCAGTATCTTCAATGTTAATGGCCAGACAACAAGAGTTGTGGGAAGCATTTAGAGACCTACACTTGAACGTAGAGTTTGCACCAGGAATTTTAAAGTATGGAATGATAACAGTTTCGAGTGGACTACTTGAGGAGATTGCGAACTTGCAAGATGACGCATTAATTCAAGAAAAGAGGAACCTAATAGTACAAGGTAATACAGCTGAGTTCAGGGTTGGAACAGATAATATTCTGATATGTAATGGAAGGATTTGTGTACCGGAAGTTGCAGACATGAGAAGAACGATCTTGGAAGAGGCCCATAAGAGCAAATTGAGTATTCATCCTGGAGCGACCAAGATGTACCAGGACTTAAAACAGAATTACTGGTGGCCAGGAATGAAGAGGGACGTAGCGGAGTACGTATTGGCTTGTTTAACTTGTCAAAAAGCGAAGGTGGAACATCAACGACCTGCTAGAATGTTGCAGCCTTTGGATATACCGGAATGGAAGTGGGATAGCATTTCCATGGATTTTATAACTGGATTACCCAAGACAAGAAGAAAGAATGATTCGATTTGGGTAATAGTAGATCGATGACAAAATCTGCACATTTCTTGCCGGTAAAGATCAATTATAAGGTAGATAAGCTGACAGAGATCTACATTGCTGAGATTGTGAGATTGCACGGAGTTCCATCGAGTATTGTATCAGACCGTGATCCAAAGTTCACATCTCACTTTTGGAGAGCGTTGCATGAAGCGTTGGGAACGAAACTGAAATTGAGCTCAGCTTACCATCCCCAAACAGATGGACAAACCGAGAGAACAAATCAATCCTTGGAAGATCTATTGAGGGCATGCGTATTGGATGACAGAGGAAGTTGGGATGATGTACTGCCATTGATTGAGTTCACCTACAACAACAGTTTTCACGCGAGCATTGGAATGGCACCCTATGAAGCATTGTATGGACGCAAGTGTCAGATGCCTTTATGTTGGTATAAAGACGGAGAAAGTATGATTGTTGGACCTGAGATGGCGGAGCAAACTACAGAAAAAGTCAAGAGGATAAAAGAGAAAATGAAGATTTCACAGGATCGTCAAAAGAGTTATGCGGACAAGCGTCGCAGACCTTTGGAATTCCAGCAAGGCGACCATGTATTTCTAAGAGTCACGCCTACAACTGGAGTGGGCAGAGCTATTAAATCCAGAAAATTGACTCCTAAATTTATTGGGCCATACTAGATTACTGCACGTATTGGACCATTGGCTTATCAGATTGTTTTACCTCCAATGCTGTCCAATATTCACGACGTATTTCACGTGTCGCAGTTAAGGAAATGCATTTCAGATCCGTCACATGTGATCGAACCAGACACAATTCAGCTGAAGGATAACCTGTCATTTGAAGTTTTCCCTGTAAGAATTGAGGACAGCAAGATTAAACAGTTGAGGAGCAAGGAAGTCCCACTAGTCAAAGTGATTTGGAATCCGACTACTGGAGACGCGACTTGGGAACTAGAGAGTAAGATGAGGGAACAACATCCTCATTTGTTTAACGACATGTAGTTTCGAGGACGAAACTAATTTAAGGGGGGTAGTAATGTAAGACCCTTAAATTTAAAATTAAATTCAAATTTAATTTTAAGTGTATTTGGGAATATTTGTAAAAATATTCAATATATGTATGTTTTGTATATATATATATATTTGTTTTGAAGGTGGAATTAAAATTATTGAATAATGGATGAATTAATTTAATTTCGAGTAATTAAATTATCGGGCTGTTAATTAAGATATTCTCTGCTAATTGCGATGAGACGGGTTAAGTGCTTGAGGATCAAAAGATATTTTAATGCAAGTGTTGGTGAGGTGGCGTAGATATTTATTAAGAAAGAAACAAATCCTTCTCTCCTCTGACTGTGTCAGTTTGCATTTATGTAGATATTTAAGTGAGAAGCTCTTTCTTCTTTCCTCTACGCGCCAGTTTCTGCTTTATCATTTTCTTCTCCTTTTGATATTTCTGAGTGTTGGTGAAGAAAAACAGTTTACTCAAAAGTCATCTTTCTGGAAAATCTGAGTGTCGAATCAGAAAGTTTCGAGTACGAAAGTTATTCCTCTGATCGTTACGGAGCTAAAGAACTAACTTTCGTAGCGGCGAACGCGAAACGGGAGTATCGTCGACTTTTGTCGCAGAAGCGTACGAGTTAAGGGAACGTAACTAAGGTAAGGGCACCTTCCAACTTTCTAGATTTGCATTTAGGGCTGTAAATGCATGTGTGATGAATGATTATTGGGTTATGTTGTGAAAAACATTGTGTTGTGTTTTGGAAATCAAACTGTTTTGATGTTCCTGCTGTTTTCAGTGAAGGAACTTATTGTGTTGCTTTGTTGATGATGTATTGTTTGTTGTGTTGAGTAAGAAATCATTCTGTTGTGTTTGAATGATGACTTGGTTGGTGTTGTATTGGAGATGATCCAAATGCTTGAGTTAGTTTGTGTGGGACTGTTTTGTGGTTGACTTTCTGGTTTTAGTGATTCTGTGTTTTTGCTGTGTTTTGTTAAACAATCTGGTGTTGATGATGGTTTCAAAAGAAAAGGGATTTAAAATGGTGGAAGTGTTATTTCTGAAAAATCTGTTGTTGTTGTTTAATGAAAATGTTCTGAGTTTTGAGGTTTCTAAAGAGGGGTAATTATGATTCTGGTGTTAAGTTGGTTTTTCAAAAGAAAATAGTTTGAAATGTGTTGAAGTCTTAGGAAAATTTTACTGTTTTCGAAGGTGTATTCGAATACAACATGAGTGTATTCGAATACAACCTGTCAAACTTCTGTTTTACTCAAGTTTTCAAACTTGTATTCGACTACAAGCCCTTGTAGTCGAATACAGAGGAAGGATTTCTGTTTTCTGATTCTGTTGTTAATCATTCTGATTCTGGTTCTGTTTTCTGATTCTGGTATTAATCATTATGATTCTGGTTCTGTTTTCTAATTCTGATTCTATTTTGCTTCTGATGATTTTGATAATCATCATGTTTCCTGTTTCTGATGATCCTGATAATCATCATGTTTTCTGCTTCTGATGATTCTGATAATCATCATGTTTCCTGCTTCTGATGATTCTGATAATCATCATGTTTTCTGCTTCTGATGATTCTGATAATCATCATGTTTTCTGCTTCTGGTGATTCTGGCATGAATCATTCTGTGTTTCTTCTGATCAATTTTGGATGAAGTCTGGGCGAAGTCTGGGTTATTCAAAATTCGACTGTCATGCCATGTTCTAGTCAAATTATCTCCTGGATTACTTCTTGCTTTTGACAACTTATGGCCTGGAACAACTCTACACATGGCAGGCTTCACATTAGTATGGTCCAAAGAATCTTCTGATATTTATTCCCTCTGATATAGTCCATCAAAGATATCTTCTGGTCACTTCTGGACAAGTCTGGACTGTGTTGAAATTACACTGCCAAGCTATGTTCTGATCAGTATAACTTATTGATTGCTTCTGATATTTGAATCATTCTTGTTTGGAGCAATTCATATTATGGCAGGCTTCCCTCTGGTGTTTTCCAGATATTCTTCTGATTTTGTTTCTGTTTGATATAAGCCTCCAAAGTTATCTTCTGGTCGGTTTTGGACATTCTGGTTTATCTTATGATAATTCCAGAAATGCATCTTCTGTAAATTCAGAATGTATCCTCTGATACATTCATCTTCTGATGGTTTTTACTGTAGTAATTCAAGTTCAAAATAAGATTCCATCAAGTGTATTTGTACACATCAAAATCCAAATTATTTAGAACCAACTTGGTTCCAACATCATTCTGTGTTGTTTCTGATGATTCTGGATGAATCATTATGTGTTGTTTCTGATGATTCTGGTATGAATCATGTTGTTGTTTCTGCTTCTGATGATTCTGGTATGAATCATTCTGTTGTTTCTGCTTCTGATGATTCTGGTTTGAATCATTATGTTTTGCTTCTGATGATCCTCATTCTGGTTCGGTTTCTGATGTTCTGAGGCTGATCATTCTGGTTCTGTTTTTGGCTTATGTATTCAAATACAGAGAAGCTATATTCGAATATAGATTCGTAAATTCCAGAAAATTCAGTTTTTAACACTGTTTGAAATTTTCAAGAGGTTGGGAAAACATTTCAAATGTTGATGATTACTTGGCTGTTTGGTCATTTTGTGATGATGATAATTTTGACTGTGCTGAGTTATTTTAAATATGATTGAAAGGCATGAATTTCCTGATTTTGCATACTGTTTCCAGAGAAGTGAAACACTGCATATTCATGCATTGCATAGTCAAGTGGTACCCGCGATGGGCCACAGAGTAATGCGCAACCACGTGTTGATCTGTTGAGCGATTGCACGAGTGTTGGACTGTTGCGCGTCTGCACTAGGTACTGATCTGTTGAGCGATTATACCTTGGTATATAAGTGTTGGTCTGTTGAGCGACTGCACTGGTACTGGACTGTTGAGCGTCTGTACCCTGAAATGCGCAGCCACGTGCTGATCTATTGAGCGATTGCACGAGTGCTGGTCTGTTGAGCGACTGCACTAGGTACTGATCTGTTGAGCGATTGTACCTTGGTTTATGTCAAACGTGCTGGTCTGTTGAGCGACTGCACGAGTGCTGGACTGTTGAGCGTCTGCACTGGTGCTGATCTGTTGAGCGATTGCACCCTGGTCTTGAGGGCCGTTAAATTGTGCTGGTCTGTTGAGCGACTGCACCTTGGTAATTCCAAGAAAATTGTATATATGAGCATATACATATTGCATTGGGTGATTGACCGGTGGGTCACGTTTTGGGTATGTGATTGAAAATTGTGTGTGTAAGTACTTTATAGATTCTGGAATTTCTGATGAATTGGTGTGATTGCTGATTTGATGTTTGTACTTACAACATAATTTTCATATTTATTTGGTTGTTGTTTTGAAAAGTACGAATGTCATGTATTTCAAAATTGAGCATCCTTATTTATCATCATTGTTATATGATATGCCATGAATATGTTTGTGATTGCTGATATAAATGCTATGTGGTAATTGTTAATTTCGGTTGGTGACCCTTTACAATTATTGTGGAAAATTGGGTTTTGCCCTCAGATGTGAATCAAACTCGTACCCCCGACGGTCACACTAACGACAGGGAACGTCGTTAATGTTCATTGATCTTTACATTGTGGGCTACGTAAAGGGATGGACAGCCGGGTGATGATAAGACTTGTGGATGAGGCGGTGGAGACCGTGCTACCATAGTTTAGTGTATGATCAGAGTAGACTTATGTATAGGATTTTGAGCTCAGTGGTTGTAAATATTTATTTTGGGAATTATTGTAAAACTTTTCCGCACTCTGATGAATATTTTGGTGGATTGAGAATCCAGTTTGATGTATCTTTATTTTAGCATATTATAAAGATCAATTTCTCCCAAATATCTCATTCGATTTAATGGTGATGTTGTTGTTCTAATTACCTTACTATTTTTTATTACGAAGTCGAATGATATTTAATTTGAATTGATTTTAATTTCCTTGAAACGTAATTCTGAAAACTCTTTTATTTATGTATTCGTTTTAAAAAAAAAATACACTCGCGCTGTGTTTTAAACTCGGGGTGTTACACTCTACATGATTAAGCTCCAACAGAAAGTAAAGAGATTCATTTACTTAAATTAGCATAGAACATATAACATATATTTTATTGTGTTAAAAATATCTAAGTTCATGTTATACGAAGAAGCCTTGCAAATTTCCATTTTATATATATATATATATATATATATAAGAAATACTTTGATTCACAAACAACAAGTTCTTCAATTTCTTTGGTTCTATATATCTATGTATGTATTCCAATTGAACATTTAAATAGTACATATCATACCAACTTCTACAAGAGCAGCATGAGGGATTCTTAGAGCAACCGGAGGTTCCCGACCATTTTTCTCAAAGAAACGAAACACCATTATTAAGAATCTCTTTACAAAGTTTGAGCCACCACGCACCACTAAATGTGTCTGTCCCAAGAAATAGGCACTACCTCTCTCCCTTGCTTCAATTAGTTCCAACAGCTCTTTCCTAACACATTGTTGCATTTTAGGACTATTACTTCTATCTTCAGGCAACATGAACCTAACTTTTTTCTTTTGGCGACGACTACTACTACTACTCGGCGCCGACATGTCACTTTCATTTTCTAATACCGGACTAATCTGAGATTCATTATTGCCCACTTGGTTGCTTGACTCATCTTTTTCATTCACCATAGGGACTAAAGCATTTCCATCGACCGATGATGATTTTCTTACTACTATCATTCTTTCCTCCGGCGAAACCATTGATTCAATGTCACTCATCTGTTCAATGGAAATGAATTCCCCTATAGAACTAATTATCTCCTCCTCAAAATCACTGGTGTCCCTTATATTATCACAATATCCGTATCTTACAATGCAACGATATATTTTATATTCTTTTGGCCCAATCCTTCCTATCAGATACCTTTCCCTTTCGAGAACATGAGGCACCGGCATAGACTTGAAGGACACCAATATCAAAACTTGATGAAATGCAGGAAGATTAGTAATGAAATGTGAAAAGAAAGCTGGGATTCCTGCTACTATGTCGGTGTAAATGAACCCAATTCCAGCTACCCTTGAAATCCCAAGGCCTGGACTAACATCTATTAACCATTCAGTTGACACCTTGTTTTGCAAATCAAATTCATACTTCTTCACTGTTCCATAATGCCATGAAAGCATGACTGTCATGGACCCCACCAAAAGGAGAACTAGATACCAAGCTCCCTTGTGAAACTGCAGCATACATGCTGAAATATATGCAGCCTCAACAAACCCAAAACATACTAGAAACAATGCAGATACCATCAATTTCTTCTCCCAATACAAAGCAATGATTAATGACATGAGATTAGTTGTCACAAGCATTCCACATATGATAGCCAAACCTGCAACAAGTTGTTTACTATGAATTTATCTTCATGAAGGAACGAACATGCTATGGCAGCATATATACCTGTTGCATTGCCAATCTTGACCAAGTCTCTGAAACCAACGGTGACAGTGAGACTGAGAATCATCAATAACCAGTTGACATCAGGGATGTAAATCTGGCCATATATCGTTTTTGATGTGTGAATGACTTTCACTCTAGGAAAACAATTTAGTGCCAGACACTGGTTAATGATGGAGAAGCTAGCTGTTATGGTTGCTTGGCTTCCAACAGCCGAGGAAAGTAGGGATACTACGATGAACACATGTTTGATGTGACCTGCAGTATGTCACAGTTCAGCAAAGCGAGCGAAGAAACAAAAATAATAAAAATTAGTATCTTCTAAATAAAGGGTGGCAATGGACCAATTAACTTACTTGGCATAGATTGACTAAGATGATTAAAATCACTTTGGTGCAAATTTTTAGAAATATATGCAGCCTGACCCGCATAGCATATAACAAGAAGCGGGTAGATCAAGCAAATAAATGTAATCTACAATAGACACAAGTTAGGAATAACTTTTCATTACAAAGCAACTTATTACTAGAATTATGCATTAGTATTACAATACCTTGATTGATTTCTTGGAGAAATGGCCAAGGCCTGCAAACATTGCCTCTGATCCTGCAGAATAGTACAAAACAATTATAACAATGGACATGCATTATTATATTTTGTTTATAACTTGTGATACAAAATAAAATATCCGACCTGCTGCACATAAAATGGCGCTCCCTAACAACCTCCATCTGCTGACATTGATATTCATGACGAATTTGAACATGTATACTGGGGATATTTTATAGATAATTTTCACATTCCAATAGAAAATATTATATGCTCCCACCACACCAACAAACAAAAGCCAAACAGCTATAATTGGAGCAAACATGAACCCAATTTTTTGTGTACCGCAGGGCTGCACCACGAACAAGGCAATCAATATAACACAAGCAGCGGGAACAGGTACATCTGGAATCAATTAACCACCAGGTCAACGGGATATCTGATCTCATTTTCATTTACTTTATCAAACAAATATGTAATGAGATTTTAAAAACTAATAAAGTACATTACATACATTTATGTAGAGCATTTGACACCAAATCTTGAGTATGTTGTGATGAGTTAACTGGGGGGTTATAGACAAGAAAAGTAATCAAATATTAGTGCAATAAATGAATCTTGAGTAGTAGTAGACTAGAATCACACTTACATAGGTTTGCCATGTCTGACAAGGATCTCTGAACACCATATGAAGCTGATAACACTGAGAGTGCTGGAGTGAGGACAGCTACTCCAATTGTCATACAAGAACCAAAAAGGGCCAAGAACAATATCAAATAGTGACAGCTCTTGTGTTTCTCAATGGCCTTTCTTGTTCTGGAATCAGAAGAATTGTTCTTATTATAAGGAATTGTGTCCTGATCATAAAGCGTGACCTCATTGGCTGTTCTGTCACATGGGAGTAGCCCAACCTTTGCATTTCTACATAACAGTGAGTATAAAGCAAAAGTACCACCTGGAATGAAAATGAAATTGATTATAAGTAGTTATTTCTTGAGAGAATGAAATTGATTATAAGCAATAGCATACCCTCTCCTTTATCATCAGCTTTGAGGACTATGAGTGCATACTTGATCAAAGAAATAGTTGTGAGAGTCCAAAAAATGAAGGAGAATAATTCAAAAACAACTTCCTCGGATTCAAGATCTTCGACTCGCATTGTACCAAACACATATAAGGGAGCAGTGCTGAGTTGACCATAAACTACTCCAATAATTTGAAAAGATAGAAGAATTGATTGCTTCCATGTTTTAGTATTATTCTGAAAAATGGAGAAGGAAATTATATATATATATATATATATAAAATAACAAGATTGAAATGAATTTGATATGATATGATGTACCTTAGAGAGATGAGAAGCCATAATAGTAGTATTAGAAGAGATGGAATGGATATATAGAAAAGTTGAAGAAAACAAGAAGCGATCTATTTGAGGCAATGGTTTAGGGGCGGAGCATACTAAGTATAAGAGAAGATGATCTGATCAGAGTGGTGATAATATCATATCATATTGTGAGTGATCTTCACGCATATTATTGATTCCAACTTATGAACAATATATTATATTATATAGAGAGAGTTGAACGGGAATGGCGGACTGACATGGACACCCAGCTTTTCTCCTAAGAACACACGCAGACTATAATGTGTCATTCCAGATAGTCAACTAAATCTCATCTTCAATAAGTCGGTCTTCTCTCCCTCCCTACATTAATGCACTATCCTTTCATTCAAAATTTTCAGTAACCAAATGGTAAAATATCTTCTTTTTTTAAACATCAATTTAATTTACAACTTTTATGTCATTATGCTATACTAAAATATCTTCATAATTATAATATAAGATGCCATTAAATGTATGCAAAACTTTCTTGTACTAAACTAAAAAGTACAAACTCATTCAATTAGAAAAATACTGACATGTGTTCCTACATGTTAATAATTTGAATGTAGACATTTTATTTTGGTACTTGTATTTTTTATTTTTTGAAAATTCAAACATTCATTTTTTTAACAGATAATTTCTATTTTGGGTATTATTAACATGTTTAAGACACCTGTTAGTATTACTCTTAAATTTATGGTAAAATGTTTAATATTTTTCTTATAATAATACTAAACACATTTTTTTTTATCTTAGAGAAAAATGTAAATTTCATTATAGCTTGAACCGAGATAAAACGTCAAATCTAACGACTTCGACATTTGACAATTGAGTTAGAGCTTAAGAACACTAAATAATTTTTTTTAATGAATTTTAAAAACATTTAACAATATCTTAAATGTTCTTTGACTAACATCTCAGTATTTATCAAACAAAAAACAACTATGACAACAAAACAATAATAATAAAATAAATAATAATAAGACATTATTTAAAAGGTTAATTCTTAAGTATTAATTAATTTTTTTGAAAAAAAACTTTACATCAATTAATTGTTACCCCTCTAAATTTTCGTCAATAGTTTGATGCTCTAAATAAGTTTTACAAATTTGGTTTTTTTTTCTTTTTGACAATTTTGTTGAATGTTGTTCTTCCTTTTTTTTCTCGATATTATTACAGCACTTAATATTTTATATTCATATTACCAGATTTTTGTTTTAAGAACTCAAGTTAACTGTAGCTATAATTATTAATTTTTGTGAGTGAGGAATTGTAGCAATATTTCTAACATTTAATTTTAGAGCCATATATTTTTGGCTATGGTATTTCTAAAAATATATGAGATAAATATCATATGCAGCTAATTCTAAATTTTTATTCGTAGCTCTATATATAAAACCGAATGGTAGTTCAAAAATATATTATATTTCTAAAATAAAATAAAAATACTATCAAATCTTACAAATATTCTAACAAGAATTTCAAATATAAACTATGTCATAAAGATATCTTAATTTAAATTTTAAATATATTAAATTTATAATCTACAAAATATATTAGTCATATTAGTCTCGACTATCATTCATGAATGTATATTTTTTGTGTAGTCTCGACTATCATTCATGACTGTATATCTTTTGTGTACCAATTTTGAATTTCAAGTTAAAAAGTCAAAGTTTATTTTTTTCCTTTTATTTTTGTTGTGATCCTTATTAATATTTTTCTCGAATGAAACCAAATTAATGTTTGACGTGAAATACTCTAGCACTGAATTTGTCTCTTTTTGGTCAACTTCTTTGTACCTTGTGCAATCTGAGTAAGAAGTGTAATTTTTATGATTGTTAGCGACTCTTAATCTATATCTTTATTTCCTTCTTTAATATGAAATTTCTTCAAAATACGAGCATCTTTGTGGTCTTTATTGAATTTATATATTTTCAATTTTTGAAGCAGCAATGTCAATCACAAGAAAATGGGAGTTGAACTATGACCCTTTTAAAATTTTGATTCCTATGCTTAATTTAAATTAACTCAAGATTAATTTTGGTTAAAACAGAATGTCTAAAATGTTCTGAATATGTTAGAAGTAAATAAAATAGATTAGTTTGTCGTGATTTGTGTGTGCAAAAAATTAAATATATGGGATAGAAAGATCACATACAAAAAGGATATTGGTTTACCCAACCCGAGCTACCTCAGTCCTCACAACTACGAGATTTTTACTATGTGCTTCAGAACTAGAATGTTCTCCTTCACACATTTTTTCTTGATCACACCTTGATCAATTACAATTTTCACCTTTCAATCTAGAAATGATTTTTACGGTGATCTTTCAACCTTGAAAAGATTTTTACAAACACATTCAATCTAGCATAAAAGATAGACTCGAGTTACAAATAATGTGTATGATAAAAGTGATTGGGATCTTGAAACTTCTCAACACTTGTTTGAGATAAATAAAGACAAACTCAGTAAATGATGATCCACAAATATGGTGAAGAGAACTGGAGTTTGCTTGAAAAGTTTTTGACTTGTTCTTACTTGAAAAAGTATTGGTAGATTTATAGATTAAACTTTTGCCTTCATCTTTTGATTGATCTTCAATTTATAGATGATTAAAGGCTTTGAATGTTCAGTTTAAACTGAATATAGCCGTTGGACACACTTCCCAAGTGTCAGATTTATTTTAAAGCAATTAAACACATGTTTATATTATTGTTCAGAATGTTCTTGCTTTTGAATTTGATGGTAAACGTGAATGAGTGAGTGAATGAGCTGTGAAATATCAATTGGTACTATTTCAAATCAGAATTATGTAGAGATTTCTGTAGAATAATGTAAGTACATTGTACTTGCGTCCTTGCTCACAACTCATCAATTTGGAGATCAAATCTTATCATCAATCTGGAGGTTGTTTTCCTCCTTTGGCTATTCAGCTCGAGTTATGGGTTTCACCATTGATTTGAGAAATCTTGATACTCTTTAACTTGTGATTTATTTTAATTTTGTTTTTAAAAGAGAATAAATAGAATGTTTTTTTTTGTAAAACTAGAACGTTCTTGGTTTTGTGTTATATGGAAAACATGGATGAGTGATTTATTAGTTGTCTAGTGTCAATCTTTTGTCTCAAAATCATGATGTGTTTTCTGCAAAAAGATGCAACAGCAGTGTCTTTGCTGTCCTTGCTCATAGCTTATCAATCTGGAGATTGATCTTGATGTTGTTTGTTTCTTTGGGCTTTTAGTTAGACTTTTGGGATTGATCATGGTTTTGAGTTACCTTGATGTTTAATTCACTTGAATTATGGGTTTTGATTCTTTTCATTTTTAGAAAAAATTGCCTAGAATGATCTTGTGTAATGAAGGTTGGTACTTTCACAAACCAGAATAATATTGGTTTGACGATCTTGTGTAAAGAAGGTTGGTACTTTCACAAACCAGAATAATATTGGTTTGACTAGACTGAATGTTGTCAAAAAGCATAGCGATTTTGGTTTGTCCAAACTACTGTTTTTTATGAACCAAAATGATCTTGTTTCTTCCAGAATGATCATTTGATAAACCAAAATGATCTTGATAAACCAGAATGATCTTTTAATAAATCAGAATGATCTTTTAATAAACCATAATGTTCTTTTTATAAACCAAAATGATAATTGATAAACCATAATGATTTTTTATAAATCAGAATGTTCTTTTGATCAATCTGCATGTTTATTTTTGCAAGTAGGCTTTCAAATCTTGACTTTTAATTGTTCATTAAATATTGAGAAGACCATGTGTGAAATACCAACTGATTTACTATATGTGGCTCTTCTAAAAATATCTCTTTGTCAATTGCTCTTTAATTGAATAATCAGAACATTCTAGTGAATGTTCTTAAGTCATTCTTTTAACAAATGACTTCATAAATAACTCAATATTGAAATGATTTATTCTTCAAAGTTAATTCTTGTCATTTTGCCGAACTGATATGACTATTTATGAATGCAATGAATTTGTTCATCATGAGAACATCAGTTCATAACAATTGAGAATGTACTTATGAGTTTGTTGATGGCTTCTTGCTTGTTTACTTATGGAATTCATGTTGCTTAAATAAAACTCAAGTGCAATTATTAATAGATCATTATTTATAAAACTTAATCATTTATTTCATAACTTTTTTTATCATTAAAACATATATCAAAAAGATTTTTACCTCAACAATTTTCTCTTCTTATTTGGTTATACGCACATTCTTCATCAAATGTAAAGCAAATTTTTTGTCTTTCAAATGACTGTGACCACATCTTTATCGTTTGGATCTTTAATGTGTGTACTTTATTCTCAATTATGACTTTAAAAATAGCAGTTTTGATGAGATTCCTGAAAAAGATCTTAACTATAAGTCATATGATTTGTGCAACTACTTCAATAAGTCAAGCTTTTGCGGTTTGTTGATTGAAAAACGTGACATTGCAAGAAGTTGTTTTTCTTCCCATTTGTGTTGATCCTCTTCCTCATCAATGTTAATATATCTTTTGTTATTTTTCTTCAACTTTAAATTGATTATTTTTTAAGCAACCCATAGGCATAGGCATTTTGATCTCATTTACTTAGACTTTATCTCGAAACAAAGAATATATGTCTCAGAGGCATTTTCATCTCATTTACTTAGACTCTATTTTCGAGTCGAGTTTAAAGGAAATAAAAGATAAAGAAATAGAAAGAAAAAATATAATCTAATTAGATTTTTTGTAAAGAATTATAAAACGGGATGTATATCATTCATTTTTTTTTATTTTGAGATTATTATAAAGAGATGAAAATGATTTCAACAATTTACCAAAATTCTTCTCTAATACCTTTTTTTGTTCTAGGATTTTGTGCTACTAAGAAAATTAAATTCCTAATTCAAGTTGCTGGATTGTCTTCCTTCATTTTTCCTTTCCTCATTCTTTGTTCTTAAAGTCCTATACCTTTCCTCATAAACTCCCAAATAAACCATTCAAAAACATTTTCCCAAAGAAGTGAATGATTCCTCAATTTTTTATCTATCTTCTTCCCACCATTTCCTTCTTATTTTGTAATAAAATATAAAAAAATATATATATATAAAATTACATGTATCTAGATTAAATTTCAGCTAGATAGATATATTTTTTTGTGGTATTAATAAGATTAAAAGATTGCAAAATTATTATCACATATTTTTTCTGACATTATTTATAAATCAAAATTAGTTAAAGAAAATTGATATATTTAATTTAAAATTGACTAAATACATCAAAAAATTTAAAATAATATTATTGGAATATAAAATTTAAAACAAAATAAAATACAAATACGATACTTTGATATTTTATAAAAAACAAAACTTTTATATTTATATTAAGTTTTGTATTCATGTAATATTTTAACTGAATTTTGCTTATAAATAAAGTCAAATAAAGAAATTAAATTCACATGGAGTTCCGTGTGGGGTAGGTGATCAAACATGAACGAGTGACATTCGTAAAAAAAGACTTATAATAGTTTCCTTCAATATTTTATATTGATTTAATTCAATGATTGGTAATTCGTATCACATGGTTTTCCATGCTGAAGTGAAGATGCAAAACTCCGATCTCCCATTTTGTAAGTAATAATAATATCTATATTTCTGTTCTGTTGTTGAAATCATGTGAATCCAATGCAAAATCGAAAATTATTGATAAAAAAAAAAAAAAATGGAAAATGTGCTGGCTATCGCCCAAAAAATATTGAACTTCTTTTTATCCGAAAAAATAGACTCAAAGACAATACTACTTGCATTCTATTAGATGGTCACAAGTTTTAAGATGTACAAATTACTAACATATCTTTTATATCCTGATTAATTTATCTATTGTCAATTAAGTGAGTAAAACATATAATGTCAAAATTATATATTACAATTTTTTATTTAAACTATTAATAAGAGCGAAATAGAAAAAATGAACCGAATAATATTAATAACAAAGAGAGTTAATTACATCAAAAATTACAAATATTTATATAGTAAACTAGTATGGAGTATGTACCCGACATGGTAATGAACTCGTATTATACAATTAATATTATATTTTTTGTATTTACTCCGCATATTTAAATAAATTTTTAATTGATATGTATTGATGTTGTAAAAAAAATCTTAATAAGTAGATTTAATTTATTTTTATCAAAACTATAGATAAAATCTTACATATAATTGATTTACATGCATTGACATTAAAAAGATTTTACACTACATATTCATAAAATATACAATATTTATTAAAATTAATTATGTAAATTGAATGTTATTCATTTGATGGAATAATAATGTAGATAATTGTTTGAATAGATTATGTTGGAACTCTATTTCATTGGTAAACTATATTGTTAGTTCTAATATAATTTTCTTATTACAAAATTCAAATACAAGATTGAATACTTACGTTTTTTATACAATAATTTGTATATCTCTTTATTTTTTTCTACATGCACAAAAACAAATTATATATTTTAAAATGTAAATTCATATAAAAATAAATTGAATATCATTTTGAGTGATTGAAAATATAAAAAATAAATAAATTTTTTTGATGGAAAAAATTAAACACAAATAATGAAAATTAATATATGAGAGATAAAATTTAAAAAATAAAAAAATTTGGAAAACAAACTTCAAAATAATAATGGATAAATTTTGATAAATAATTAACTAATATGAAAAATATAATTAATTAATATAACTAGTTAAGCGACTTAACTAATTAATCAATTAACATATTGTAAGTATTTAAAATAACCTTTTAAAATCATAACAATGAATGACTTACATGGTCTTGATGATATTTCTTCAGGAGGAAATATGAAAATATCTGCAATTTTTGGGTCGGACAAGCTAGATTGATACATGAGAAAATAAAGAAATCTACTTTTCACTTTACTTTCTACTTCTTTAAAACACATAAAAATACTATTTTATCATCTATTATTTAACAGTCAAAATTTTATAAATTATTAATATTTCGATAAATTTAAATTTTTGAATTTTATTTTAAAAATTATAAAAAAATTGCATTTTAAAGTTTCACATTCATCTAAATTTTTGAAATTTAAAAAAAAATCTTAAAAAGTTGTATTTTGGAAGTTTTATATTCATTCAAAGTTTAGAATATTTTTTAAACTTTTGAAAAAACTACATTTCATAAGTTTCACATTCATTTAAAGTTTCGAAATTTTAAAAACTTTTAGAAAAAATTACATTTCAGAAGTTTCACATTTATCTAAAGTTTCCAAATTTTTAAAATTTTTAGAAAAAGTGCATTTCGAAAATGTCACATTCATCCAATATTTCGATTTTTTTAACTTTTGAAAAAATTGTATTTCGAAAGTTCAGATTCATCCAAAATTTCAAAAAGTTTTTAAATTTTTGAAAAAAATTGCATTTTGAGTTTATATTTATCTAAAGTTTTGAATTTCTATTTTAAATTTTGGAAAAATTGCATTTCGTAAATTCACGTTCCTTCAAAATTTCAAAATTCTTTTAAATTTTTTTAAAAAAATTAACTATCAAATATTAGATAGTAAAGAAAAAAAAAAGAATTATCTTTTCATATATTTTAGAGGATATTTTAGAGGATAGAAGATAAAAATGAAGGGGTGGAAGGTAGATTTTTCATACATAAATGAGAATTTGATTGAATCCTCAACATCCTTAAAGATATGACCTGACTATAATTGCGACTATATGAATCATATGTGACTGATATTCTACAATATCAACCATCACAGTATGACCACAATTGGTAATTTGGTACCCCCACTTATATGGGGAATAGATGTATTTATGAAAAAGTTTTCAAAGTGAACGAGTGTTCAAGAATATCATGAAAAACCTAAGAACGAGATCGAGATACAGCCACCCTTGCAATATTATGATCGACTTCATTAACTTCTCTCTTTATATAAACTACATTGTTGTGTTGAAAGAAGGATTTTCTATGATTATCGTTAAACAAAACTTATTTTTTATTTTATACAAAACTAGCAAGAATTTTGCGCTCTTGCAGAGGTTATAGGTAGTTGGTATTTTATAAGTGTCTTATTTAAATTTTTTAAAAATAATTATTTTATATATTAATGATAAATATTCATTTCATATTTTTTAATGTTTATTAATGAGAAATATTTGTCTTGTGTATTTATATATGACAATGAAACTATTTGTCCAATTGTTTTTTAATATTTATTGGTTCCAGATATTTGTCGCATATTTTTGTATTTATCTTGTGTTTTCGATGTATCATTTATAAATATTTATTCCGTATTTTTTATGTATCAGTAGTAAATATTTTTCTAGAGTATTTGTATTCAACAGTTATAAAAATTTATCACATGTTCTTTTAATATTTGTCATTTATGTTTTTATATATTCCACATTTTTTTAATATTTATCAATGAAAAATATTTGATATAATCTATTTTTTTTACAAATATGCCTTATGTAATTTTTAAAATAAAAGAAATAGTAAATTTTGAATTCGTAGCTTCTACAAACCACTTCATTTCTCAATTCTTAACTTTTAAAAACTTTTTTTTTTCCAAAACCTTTTTTATCAAAATTTTTTTTTTAAAGGTTGGTTTTTCGGCAGTTATGTGTTTCTTATACTATAAAGTAGTTTGTTGACATTTTGTAACCCTTAAAATTTGAAAATGGTTTACATTAAAAAGGATAATATTAATTTTTTTGTATCCCTTAAAATTTGACAATGGTTAAAATTAAAAAGGGGAATATTGATTTTTTGTTAACTATTTCTTTTCTTATATTAATAGTTGATCTCTTAAAAATAAAAAAATTTACAACTATTTGGGATCAATCTTTTAAATTTAAACAAGCAATCTTTAAATCATATTTGTTCAGCTTTTTTTATGATGTATATTTGGTCAGGTTTAAACTATGGATCCTCACCCCAAAGATCTTTTGAAAAACAGTTAAACATTTCTTATAATAGAATTAATTAGCGGTATATACATTACAAAGCAACTCGGACCCCAACAAAGTTCGAGTTTTTTGCTTAAAAGTTTGAGAGCAAACTTTTGTTTCCCTATGGTTTTAATTTCGGGACTACTACATCGGCAGAGTCTACCTTATTTTGAACTTGAAAAGCAATGATGCTGTCAAAAACAAAGTTAAAATGAAAAAAAATGCATAAGCAGCATCAGAGAGCAAAAGAAAAAAAATGAAGATAAGACAATAATTAGCATCCATCATACATATAATTTATATGTTAAAGAAACATGGGAATGAAATTGGATTTGACCCTCAACAAAATAAGTGATATGTGTGGGTAAACCTGTGTCAAAATACGATCAATGGTCTCAAGAAGTTACAAACTTCTCTAGATGGGGAAGAATCAACAATAGAAGCAGCGGCATTGCAGTAATGCCAAAAAGCTCAGAATTATACAGTGCAGGCAAGAGAAGTGCATTGTTGTGTTCTTTTGATAACTAGACCAAGAAAATTGCATTGTTGTGTTCTTTTGAAGCACTTTTTGCAGTTGCAGAACCTGATTGTATCAATTTGACGATCGAAGTGTAGGACAAGACAAGATAACAAAATGAGTTCAGGTTAACATTGTATCAGAGAAAGGGAAAATAGTTGCACCGCGGCAAGATAAGTTTCTATCCCCCAACCTGTCTACAGTCTACAGGTTATATATGCAGAAATAAAATGTCGATAGAGTTAAATTGAATAACTAAATTATTTAATGATCATGACTTGTGAAGCATATGATATGCATGGCCAAATCGCAATTTTCAGAGAGCGAGATATTTTTTGTACGGTAACTTGTTGTGGATCCTGATTAGGATTTTTTTAGGAAAGCAACCAAATTAGGTAAACAAGCCTTAAACTCCAAGGCTACATCAAAAATCCACCACTAATGATGATAGGTTGTAACTTGCAGTGTAATCTCTTAAAAGTCAGTAGGGAAGTGCCCTTAATCAAGATTTGTGATTATTTGTTTTTCCATTTGTGTGACAGGGAGTTATCTAGCTACAATAACAACTTCCTACCAAATGACCATAACAAAATAGGAGAATTACTATACTAAGCCAAAAAGAGGAGCCTTAAGATTAAATGAACTAACCAAATGATTTATCCGAATTGCAGCAAACTGCATGTTTGACAATAAATCGCACATTTCAGATCAGAATGCAAGATTCAACTATTGAAAGTGGTAACAATTCGGTAGCTAAAAGAAAAAAAATACCGAGGAAGGGAGAATTAGTTACCAAACAAAGTCGTACAATAATTCCCCCTTTACCAATCCTAAACCCAACTTTTCTCCAGACGCAGGGTTTATTTTTTCTTTGAACTAGGAACTCTGCAATGCTGTCAAAAGAAGTTAAAATGAAGAAACTCATAAACATCTTTAGAGAGCAAAAACAAAAAAACAAAGGTGAATACATAAAAAGTCAACTTTCATCAGTCATAAAACTTAAACTTCACACACAGATTCCCCTTATATGTTAAGAACCAAAGGAATTCAAGTACAACTGACACACAGAAGAATAAGCAAATGTGTGTGGGCAAACCCATGGTCTCAAGAATTTACAATCTTCACTAGATTGATCATGGGGAACTGAAAATAGAGGGAGCAATGCCAAGAAGCTCAGGACTAAACCATGCAAGCTAGGGAAGCATATTGCTCTCCAGTTGGGTTGGGACTCTTTTCGGGTTTGTTCCACTGCATCAAAACTCATGTGGTGTTCTTTCCGGTAACTAGACAAAACAAATGTGATGACTACTGAACATTGCAGATTGATGCAATGGAAACAAATCATGATCTTGAAGCACTATTTGATTACCGAGAATGCTTAGGAAAAGATAGAATGTGAGCTTGGGTTCACTGTTTTGGAGAAAAAGAAAACTGTTTGGAATTGGTGATTAGAGAATGAGAGATTTCAATAAAAATATATTAGTGGACTGACCCATAGAAGCTCTGAAAATAGATTCTCTGACTTTGGTGGTTGGTGACTTTGGTAACTTTAGTGTATTTAGAAAAGAAATTAATAATTAAGATAAATAAATAAAAGTTATTTGGACGAGAGAGAATGATCGGTTAGAAGAGATATAGGAACAAGTTACCAAAGGTAGGGGATTGAAAGGTGGACAATCTCAACCCTAGAAATTCTGGCCCTAACCCGCTAAAAAGATCAAATTTATGGGAAGGGGCTTAAAAAAAAACCAATAGGGGACTGAGTAGTAGCCAAGTAGGTTGGCAATGGGCTATTCTAACAGCTCTACTTCCCAGATGCCACTTGGTCGTTCTGTGGTGTTCCTCACTAAAATTCATGCAGGACAGAAGCATAAGCCCTCAATCTAAATCTCACTTTGAGCTACTAAAAGGGAGCTAGTTTAATCAGAAGGCAGGTGGGAACAGGGCCAGATTGCACGGTCAAAACTCAAAATATTAACATTGAGTACAAAGTTTGTTTTAAAATTATATGCTCTCTATGCTTTTTTTTATAGGAAACCAAGCAAATTCCCCTCTTCGTAAGAGAAACGTAAAATATGAAAACAAAAAGATGAATGATGTAATTGTATATATGAAAGAGTTATGATTTGTAATTACAATCAAATCACACAAAAAATGCACCAGGGCCAACATACTGCAAATGGGTTTCAACACTAGTTAACCAAACAGATCATTCACCTATCTTTTACTCAAAATGATTATATACAGAATAGATCTATTAAGCAAGTGTCTAGAAATTGGTTTTTCAAGCAACCAACAGGATATTCAGATTTGTGCTATGTTTAGATAAGCACTAATATGTCAACAAGTAACCATATAATTGAAACAGGAAGTGAAGATGTTTAAACAATATTGACCTGAGCATATCCTAAAATAAGTCTCCGACTAAGAATCACAGGCACATCTGATTCCCTTATTTGGCACACAGTCGTGTCATGTTTCAAGACATTTATCAAACATTTCACATGCATTGCAAAATAAACCTGCCTTCCATATTACATAAGGAGGAACAACACTACAACAGGTATCCAATAGCTATAGACCCATCAAAATTTAAACAGCAAATCATTAAATTTATATCTGTTTATATCATTTGTGCAACCGTAGTACAAGCATGAAAGTTAAGCAAGACTCAGAAAAATGAGCTCACTACAAAGCCAAAAATAACACCAATGAACTCGAGTTCACACAAAAGGACAGTAGAAATTGGATCCAAATCCACAATGAATTTCCAATGGGTGCCAGAAAATCAAATCCAGAAACTCGGATTCACAAAGAATAGTAGAAAAACTGAATAAAGAACATGGAAATCTTGAAAATAATTGAACCTGTGATAGAAACCAGCAAATGCCAAGACGAAGCCCAGTGAACATGAACCTAACTAGGATTACCCGACAAAAATTAACATAACAATAACAATCAAGAATCAATAAATGAAAGGAATCAAGAACTACAAAGAAAATAAAACCATGAGCACTGTGAAGATGAAACTGCAAGCACTAGGAAGATGAAGCCATAAGCATTACAAAGATGAATCCATGAAAGAGAGGAAAGGTTAATGTAAAGAGTTATTGGGGAGAGGAGGAAGAAAGCTGGGGAGTTTTATTTACTCACAATTTTAAATTTCTTTCCATAACTTATGCAACAAAATATTTTAAAGTATACCATTTTAAATCCTCTAAAAAATATCTTCTAAATGGAGAGGTATAATTGAGAAACATAGTTGATCCCATTGTTGCCTATAATGGAGAAACATTTTTTATGAGCCTCACACCAAAAATTTATTCCCACATTATTTTTCCATCACACATCCAAACAACATTGAACATTTTATGTCCAAACTTTTTCATCTCTATTTCTCTCAAATGCAACTATTCAAGCTTGTTGAAACCAGGCTATTCTTTGAACATTTTACATACTATTGAAAAACATGATATTTGCAATGTTATGAATTTGTCATTTGATACCAGCAAAGGTACTAAAGTCGACAACAACTTTTATTTAGGGCTCCAGAGCAAGGTAACATTTCCTTCAATTGCCTGATACGCCATGACTCCTATTTTTCCTATATTTTTAAAATTAGAATATTGGTAAAAAAAAAAAAAAAGTGGCAAGGAGGGTGCCAACATGCCAGTAGAAAAAAGGGATGGGAGGCCACACAATAATACATTGTCTCCTTTTAAAAAAATGTAAAAGTAAAGAAAAAATAGTGTCTACTTCTTGTCCATTTCTCCTCATTCACAAGCCTTCTCCCAATCATCTATTACATCAAAAACTTTTGAAGTGTCAAAGTCTCTTCCATGCTGGTGTTCTAGATTTGAACCACCATCCCGAGGATCCAACTTTGTCACAACACTACTTTCAGTTTGTTTAGTTGAAGTCTCAGCTTTAACAGCAGCAGCAGCAGATGAACTTGAAGGCCATTCTTGATCTAAGACACTCCAAGGATTTGATGAAGCAGATATTGGTGCTTCTTTCTTCCAAATAGATGACTGGATAATATTAGCAGAACCAGTAGCCCACTCCTCATCGCCCCAAGAATCTTCTCTCCATCCTGATTCTACAACAACAGCCTTTTTCCACACATTACCCTTCAATGCTACCAGTGCCCCTCCTTTCATTGTTGTAGCTCCTTCCCAAGCATTTGTAACTGAAGATGCTACAGATGCCCCTATATTCTGAACAACCTTAATAGCTCCCTGATAAACACTTCCATGATCCAACCTTCTCATTGCAGTTGCAGCTCGGGCAGGATCATTAAAAACAGCCAATGCATTTTTGTCATCTAACCAAACAAGTTCGCACTCACCTCCAAATCTTAACACCAATGCACTGATATCTGCAACCCTTGGTAAGTCGGGAAAAGAGACAACAAATCGAGGGTCCATGTCTATTAAATGATCAAATGCAGGAGGAAGGGGCACATGTACAGTTGCAGTACCCTTAATCCCTAGCATGCGTGATGGAGCTCTTGATTTTCGGGAAACATGAACAACTATAAATTGCTTTGGCTCCCGGCCAGCTGTATTTATTGCAAGCTTCCATCTCTCAGCAATCATCCTCACCGCATCTCTTTTATCCTTTAGCATAGGACAAAAAACATGGGCTTTTAAACCATGTGTAGTTCCTTTGCTCTTGCCAAGTACTAAACACTTACATCTCTCCTCAACAGACAAAACCCACTTACTATCACGCCTCAATAGATCACCAAGTAATGCAGAAGAAGCAACAGAATTCTCACCAAGATTAAAAGAATCTAGATTTGGAGTTGTAATCTCAAAAGCATTACTAAGAACTCTTTTTCGCTCCAACTTAGCACACTCATCATTACACATTAGTTTCCGTTGTCCGAGGGAAACTTCTTTGCCGTTAGCATCCAATGGTTGAAGCTTTTGAATAATGGAAGCATCAAGTATATCATCAACATTATAATTAGCACTACCACCACCAGCATCGCAAGGGACATTTGTTGTTATTCGGCCACAAGTACAAGTGATTGTGACAGGGAACTCACATCTTCTATCTGGACATGGAGATGAAGGGTGACAAGGAGCTGTACATGTATGGCGGCAATCTCTCCTTGGAGCACCACATGTTTGCCTGCATGAAGTTCGAATGCCTTGCACAACAGTGTGATTATCGCAAGGTGGGGAGTGACATCTTCTGCCACAAGCATGTAAACCACAATGTCTAGTCTTTCCACAAAGGTTATCACATCTAATATCCTTTGAGCCACATATGTTCCTAAGAACTACATGTCCGCCAATACATTCTTTTGCTACAGGTGCCGAACAAGGAGGGCAATCTCCATAATGACAGCTGTGGGAAGCTGGATGGCAACATGACTGAGGAACTGAACATGGAAGCTGACATGACGGCATCGGTGTACCACATGGCAATGGAGGAGGGATTGAAGTCTTGCCACAAGCACATGTCAAATCAGTAAATATAGTTTGAAGACAAGGTGGACAATGACCGCTGTGACAGAGGGAATCACACGCATGTTGCCCACAGCGTAACTTCTTTCCACATGAAATGGAACAGAGGTGTGGATCCCAATCTGCATTTAGAATATTGTTTGAATTAGAGAGTGGACAACACCGTTCACTACAACGATGCCTTCCACAATTCTTTTTCCGCCCACAAGGCTTTTCACAAGTAAATTTCTCATTTTCCGTTGTTGTCTTACAGCACTCCACAGTTCTGGAAGTTGAGCCACAACGACACTTCTGAGGGACTAAAACCAAACAAGGAGAACAATCCCCAACATGGCATATCTGTTTACAACGATGCATACCACAAGGAAGGGACTTGCCGCATACTTGTGAACAGGTAGGTATTGGGTCTAAACAACTGTGTCGTTCTCCCTCCAAACTAGCTTTCCCACAACAACATGTCTTAACACGAGTTGGCAACAAGTCACACTCGGCACAGCTGCCTAGATGACAGGTCTCAGTACAAATATGATTTCCACAACCAAGTTTATTTCCACAAGTGGAACCACAAGAAAAAACTCCACCTTCTACTTTGATTTCACCCTTCACGGTTATGTCCCCACAAAGAATAGCTTCAGACTTTTTACTACAAAAGCAAGAAGCATGGATTGGAAGACGACAAGGATCACAAGGACCAAGATGACAAAATTGGTCACACCGATGGCGCCCACATTGAAGAAGCTTTTGACATTGTTGGCCACAAGTAAGAGATTCACGGTCGGAACATCGAGTGGTAATATTTTTCTTCCCACAAGGGCACAAACGGGGTGGAGCAAATGCTTTGCAAGGAGGACATGGACCAGGATGGCATTGCAAAACACAAAAATGAGGGCAAAGATCACCGGACTTGGTGTTCCTATTCTGAAGAGGCTTACCACAAGGTTCTCCACAGGAATGTGGCGTTAGATAGAAATCGGAAGGAGGGTCGAGCCTCTTCCCGCAGAAGCAAAAGTAGCTAAGGTTGTTGGAATTGAGCTGAAGAGATTGACAACCAGGGCAGCGCCAGTGGTTGTTGTGGGGAGATGCAGATGAAGTGGGTGCACGAGCCCAGTTGTTTGTACAATTGAGGTGAAAGATAGAGTAGCAACTGGAGCATGACCAGATAGGTGCAGACCTTGGAACAGTGTCATAGCAAATCATGCATTCGACTGTACCTTTGTTGAGCTTGTCTTGAATCTCTTGCAGCAGTTGAGGTAAATGTAAATTCAATAATCCTTTCTCCTCTTGTTCTTGAGGGACATTCCTTGTTAGATTGGAGCCACCTTCGGAGGATGGTCTACGAACCCATTCCTGACGACAAACCCTATCCCTCCTTTGTAAGCTCATAACTGATACAATTTAATTTGATTACCAAATCAGTAAGTAATATACAGTGGCCATAATAATTGTAATAGTAGATACAAGTTATTTGAAAATGAAAAAATGTGTTTCTGTCATCATGGAATTAATTAATAATAATAATATGAAGAAGGATAGATAATTAAGACTACTGACCTGGTTGAGATTGGGATTGGGATTGGGATGAGCTTGTATTAGTGTTGTTGAGTTGTGTTTGATTATGAAGAAAGAGGGGGTGAAAAGAAGAGTTAATGAATATGAATATAAAAGTTTGTTTTTGAATATGTATATATATGTACACGCAGTTGACTGGATTTCTTCTCCTTGGCGCTCAAGCAAAACAACATCGTCCCACCACTTCCGTGCTCCTTACTCTTTTTACTTTATTATTATTATTATTATTATTATTATTATTATTATTATTATTATTATTATTATTATTATTTAAATTTAGGTATAAATATTTATACCAAAACTCAGCATCATTTTATATATAGGTATAAATATTTTTTAAATTTTAATGATTTCATTAAATGTAGATATATAAAATCATAATTAGTGTAATTTAAATGAAGGATAAAATGCAAAAAAAAAAAGTCACACCAAAATCCAAATCATGTATTCCATTAATATATACTTGCAGTTACCAACCACGTAGTTCATGTTTTAGATTTTTTTTATGTGTGGGTTTGATTTATAATTTTTTTTTTAAGGTTGTGTATTTCATGCTTATTTGCCGATTTGATGCCACTTCTCTCTTCTCTATTATGGTTTTAAAAAAAATTGATTTGATTAATTTTTCTAGATGTAATAAAAATCAGATTGAACTAATCAGTTCGACCAGAAAACGGACCTGTGACCGATCGGTTGCACCGCCGAAACCACTGTGTTACAAAACCGGAATCCAAACAGTAAAACCCGTGCAAAACCAGTGAAAACCATATTTATTTGTTTTCCAAATACCAAATCCTTCACTCTAATCACGTTTTTTCCGTGCTCGTTATTTTTAGTTTTGTTCCCAATTGCCAAATACGAATTTTGATGCCATGATTGGTTACGCCTTATATTTTGTTGGAGATTTTTAAAATACATTTATAAATTGATATATTTTAGTATTATTAAATTAATTAATAATTAACATCGTCAAAATTTTAAATTTTTATATCTTTTTTATATAAAAATTATTTATATAATTATTAAAAATTAAAATCAATAAATAAATATATAAATATTATTTAATTATTTAATTTTTAATATATAATATATAAATGCTAACGCTGATAACTTAGTAGGAAACTAATTATTTTTTCCTCGTAGAACGTAGAAATCGTATATTTTGATAGCATTTTGTTATTTGAATTCGATTGGTTGCTTTTGAAAAAGTTTATTGATATTTCAACCATATCTGCGGGCGAAAAATTAGATCTGCTGCATACTGATTTTGTTGGTTTCATGGATTATTTTACCCTATTGTACAATATTTTTATTATTATATTATTAAAAATTTATAAAATATCTATTTAATTAAAAAAAAAAGTCTAATTCAGACTTTGGATTTAATTAAAAATGGTCCAACTCCAACTTAACTTTGAAAGTTATACCGGTAAATATGTGAAGACAAAATCTTAAATTAGTGTTTTGATGTAAACAAACAAAGTGAATTAAGACTTTTAATTATGATTTTAAATGATATATTGATTTAAAATGTTTTTTTAAGTGTGATAATCAAATATAGGTACTGAACATTACAAACAAAATCATTTTAAAGAGAAAGCAAAAATATACAAACAGAACGAAGAATGTTCTTGATATAAGTCTGGAAAACAGATAACGTTCTTCACAGTCCTAAAACAATAAGAATGATGATATTCTCTATTAAGGAAAAGAAAGCTTGTGAAATTTACAAATACATTTCCAATATTCCACAAGGAATATACAGGGTTCATTTCAGTAAAAGAATCACTCCAAAAGGCAAAGGATAAAAGCTATGGCTTATGATGAATCAAGCAAGATTATTCTCCAAGTACAAGAAAGATCATTCTCCAAATTTAAGTAAGAATCAAGAATGATCTTGAAGTGTATACTTCAGCCTATCTCTAGATATACACACACGTGATAAAAGAACCATGAATCATTGTCAAAGATGGCTAACAAAGAAGTTTACAGATCAACATTCTTCATAAGTAGAAAACGCATAATGTTTAGTCAAGAACATTCTTAGTTCAAATGTAATATTATCCATAAACTAACACATGCCAGCTGGACCATTTCTAAAGGTTAAATGAGTTATCATAAGCCTCATTAAAGCCTATAAAATGAACCCTAAGCTCAAAGAAAATTCACAGCTTCAAGTGAAAAGCAATACATCACTCACTTACAATCATACACTCGAAACTCTCTCATTTACATACAAGAATCAGTTATGCTTTCTCATTCGAATCTTAGAATCATTTTTACTGAATTCTTTTTGTTATGAATCTAAATTCATACAAGTGTTGAGCTTACTCAGATTCTGTCAAAACTCATTAAATCATTATGGTGTAAACTCAAGTATATAGTATTGAATATATCTTGAGTAGTTTGTAGAGAAATCCTTTTATGGTTAAAAGGTAAAGTGTAAAAATAATCTCTAAAGATTGAAAGGTAACATGTGAAAATCCTTTATGGGCTGAAAGGTAGTGATGTGTAACAGCTCAAGGTTGATTTGGACTGATAGTGTAAAAACCAAGAATGTTCTCTGTTTTGAACACTTAGTGAAAAATCTGACAAATGTGAGGACTGAGCGTAATTCGGTTTGGGTGAACCATGATATATCTTTGTGCGATATCTATTTCCTTAAGTCTATTTATTTATAGTCTTTTCATTAACCAATAACGTTATTTGTTTTCTGTTTTCATAATCAAGATTAATCTTGAGTTAAATTCTTTAAGTTTTAACAAAAAATTTTAAAAAGGTGAATTTATAATTCAAACCAATCTTTCTTATAAATTGACATTGCTACTTCAAAATATTCAGTTCAATGGTAGATTTGATTCTAATTCCTTGATTTTTCAGCTTGAGTTTAAAGTTTATTGGTTTGATAAATTTTATGATTGAAGGAGGTGAAAAATTTATGGATTTGGATTTATAAAGGTGATGAAGATGATTAATTTATTAATTTTTATTTTAAAAAAATTTAAAGAATAGATTGTTAATTTATAAGAGAATTCTAAACAAAAACAATGAATTTGGAGATTTTTAATTTTTCTTAGTTTGAAATATTTGAATTTGTAAGTATAGATTTGAAATGTTATAAGTTTGAAGATTCGATAAATTTTTTGATTTTTGATAATGAAAAAATTTGTAAATTTTTAATTTAAATTTGAAGATAAGTAAGATGATAAAACTTAATATTTTACGATAGAAATTAACATAAAAGATAAAAATAGAATAATTAGAGGATTAAAATAGTAATTTAGTTTAAAAAATAATAATAGTGATAAAATAATCTAGAAAGCATCTGTTTGGAAATGTGTTTGTGTGGTAAGAATATAACAATAAAGTGGGCTTAGAAGGTCTCTCTCTCTCTCTCCATTTAGCGAAATAGATAGATATTCGAGAAAGCAAACTCCTCCTCCTCCTAAATAGGCAGTTAACTATATATGTCATTCCATTCTTAGCTCTTATCTTATTCATTCATTCATCATTCTCCAAGCAAAAAGGCAAGCACCGTTGTGTTTTGTTTTTTTTCATCCATTAATTTGGCTTCAGCCTTGATGGGTCTCTTCTTTTCTAGAAATCTTCCTTTCAAATTTTGTCTACCTTTTCTTTTCTCCAAGAAAGTTTCTGAGGATTTGTTTCCCAAGCAACTCAAGAACATGATGTGTTTGGTGGCCCGCACTGGTAGAAATTTGCAACGCTATGACCATGGTTGTCGTCAAGTTGTGGGGTTTGTCTCTATCTCTTTTTTGTTATGTGTTTTTCCTTCATATTCTTTTTTCTTTTTATGATCGAACACATTCTCAAATTGATTTTGTGTGTAATTTTGCAAATGAATAGATGCATTCCATATAGATATAGAAGAAAAGGAATGCAAAAGAAGGAATTAGAGGTTCTTGTTATTAGTACTCAGAACGGGAATGGAATGCAATTTCCAAAGGTATTGTTTTTTTAGATTGGATTCTCTACAACAAAATATGTCTCTAAATTTTCATTGATTTCCCAATCACATTTGGTTGGTTGGTGATGTGTGTTAATTTGTTTGGCTCAGGGAGGTTGGGAAACTGACGAATCCATGGAGCAGGCTGCTTTAAGGGAGACCATAGAGGAAGCTGGGGTCATGGGCAATATCGAAGTTAGTAATATATATGAATAATATGGTTAGTTTTTTATTTGTACAAATCAATAAATTTATGATTGAAAAATGTGTATGTAGAGTAAATTGGGTAAATGGTCTTATAAGAGCAAACGCCAAGACACGGTACATGAGGGTTATATGTTCTCTTTGCTTGTCAAGAAGCAATTAGAGAATTGGCCAGAGAAGAACATCCGAAAACGAAGATGGGTAAGTGTGTGTGTGTGTCTATATATATATATATATCATATAAATCGGTAATTTGAGTCAACTTTTGTCCTAAAGAATTTCGTTGATTATGTATGTGACACAGATGAGTGTTACTGAAGCCAAACAAGTTTGTCCACATACTTGGATGAAGGAGGCTTTGGATGTATTGGTCGGTAGGGAGGGAGATGTAATTAACTAAATGCAAATATTATTATATTCTCCTGATTTGCAAATTAAGTTATACAAGAGAAGGACTGGCCAAGAGATGTTATTACATAAAGTCGTTGAACAAATCAATCAATACATTTTGAGAACATCATGCAATTCATGCTCGTCGTGTTTACGATAATACCCTTGGTAATAGTTTATGCCTTCAAATTTTGGATGTTGGCGTGCTCATAGTCATTGCTAATTGGGTACTCCATTTGAGTAGCAAACAATTTCAAATTTCTAGAATGTAGTTCACAGATCATCTAGCTGCCGATCTCAATTGTAGATCGATGTACAAAACTAATGCATTCTTTCATTATTATTTTTACAGTGCAGTGTGATTTTTACTAAAAATATGTTTATTATCCATACCACTTCAGGCTTTTTTTTAAAATACAAATTAATTAATATTCTAGTTAAGAAAAATTAAGATTAATTTTTTTTTACAGAAATTGTAGCTTTTAATATTATTAACTCGTTTATATTATTTGTTATGCGAAATGTAATATGCAGAATTATTTAAGTTATATGTTTGTATTAGATAAGTAAGTTTTTTGTCTCATATACGTTCAATAAAAAAATTAACCTTTTTTAGAATTCTTTTTACACAAAAGTAAATGTCGATGTTAGCGTATTGCGAACCTTTCTTTGAAAACTGTTACAAATCTGATTAATACAAAATAGCGCTAATGTGTTATATTAATATGTTTATGTAACCATAAATTGGTACTTATTTTCATTTGTTTTTTTATTTTACTAAAAACAAAATATTCAAAATTCATCTTATTCCTCTTGCTATTGCTATGATCTGACCCTAATTTTTTCTTACATCCATCTTTTCGTTTGTGACATTTATATCCCCTCTTGAATAATTATACCAAATAAGAGTGGATTAAACACCATCTCTTATTTTTTTGACACGAGTTGCAATAAAAGCTTCATATTTTTGAAGTAAAGATAAATGAAATATATAATTTAAACCTATTCTGACTTATTCAAGTTCATATGAATCTTATTTTAAGTAATATATAATTTTTTAAATTAACAATTACCATACTTTAAGTAATATATAAGTTAAATCAAGTAATTTCTGAATTTATAGTTTATATTTTTCTTCCAATTTATCCTTGTTGTTTAACTAAAATCTATTTTTATCTTTTATAATTTAAAAAAATTATTTATATAATTTAGAAGTAATTTTTTTAATAAAAAATAATTAAAAATAAATAAATTAGATAAATAAATGAAAAATATAAATAATTTATTTATTATAATTTTAAATTATTTATAAATAATTTAAATTTAATAATAATTATATTTAGTTTAAATCAATAAATAATATATCAGACTGATAAAATTTAAATTAATAAAAATTAAATTTTAAAAAGATTTGATAAAATTTATTTTTTATTAAGAGTGTAATTTTATGTTATTTTACCTTTATAAATTAATTAAACTACTAATTTTACCAAAACAATTAATAAGCTCAATAACTATAAATTATTAACTATAAATTAATTTTACAAAAAAAAGAGTTTTAGAAGGAAAAAACTAAAACAGAAAAAAAAAAAAAAGTCATTTTCGTTATGTAAATGGAAGTTCATCTTCAATAGAGATGCTTAATAATCCAATAAGACTAATGTTTGATCGACACCCCACCCCGTTCACCCTTTTAACAACTGCCATATGGCAGTCATAATGTGACTCAGCCGACCCAATACAATAATAAAAATAAAAACATAAAAATAACAAAATTAAAACATAAAAATAAAAAAAAAGAAAGAGAGAGAGAAACAAAACGAAGAGAACTTCTCATCATTGTCGCGTTTCCCTGACAACGTTGTTGTCACGCACCACATCGGCATCAACGGCGCGTCATTGTCCTGCTCTACATTGCCCGACAACCTCGACGCCTGGCCTTCGCACACTACATCGTCTCGGATGCGAGGCTGAGAGAGCAGCAACACAAAGAGTTACGCAGAGAGAGAGACGATGGAGTGAGAGAGCCACAGAGACGGTGAAGGGAGGGATCGATACAGACGCGAGAGGGAGCAACACACTAATTTTTTGTTTTAGTTTTCCTTTTTCTTTTATGAGTCACATAAACTGTGCTGTCCGGCGAGTGTCAAATAATATAATTACTATAATTTTTTATTTTATAAATATTTGATATATGTTTTAAAAATGTCTGTAAATATACACACAACTATGGAATAGAAAAATATAAACAGCGAATAATGGAGAAGATCCTAATTATCATGTAGCTGTAGACAAGTAGAGGGTGTCTAAATATAGTTTTTCATTGTAAATACTTCAAGTTTCTTTCTTTTAGTAGGGAAAGTAGGTAAGTGTTTAATTTCATATTATGATTTACAAAATTATAACAAATTATAATAATTTATGAAAATAAACACATATTATGTCATTATAATTTTTTCAATTTCACGGTAAAATCAAACAAAGATTTTGTCAGTAATGTGAATAAAAAACAATTTTTTTATTATATAGTTAGGATTTTTTTCTAAAAAAGTTGAAAGGAATCAACCTAGAAGCGCTTTATTAGTTGTTAGTGCAGGTAGATAAGCACAATATTATAAAAAAAAATTTGGCGACAACATAATATTATGAATTTATTATTATTATTATTATCCAGTTAAAAAGAGAGAATTGAATTTACATGGTCGATGGAATAAAAATAAAAGGAAAAGAAAAAAGCAAGAGGAAAAAAGCTAGTAATAAAAGGAAAAAAGCGCAGTTGACTACTGACTTTACTGTGCAGATACATACAGAAACACAGCTTTGCTAGTGCCTAATAGGGTATTTATTTATTTATTTATTGTCGTTGATGCGTTATGTCTCGATTTCCACACAGCCTGGACCTCCAACTCATACTCCATTTTTTAATTCTTTCTTTCTTTTTTTGTTATTGTTTTTATTTTTGTTTAGCCAACCCAACCCTCAATCCTCAATCAATGAACCTTCTTTCTATCTTCACCTTTTGACGGTTACTCTCTCTCTCTCTCTCACACACACACATCATAACAAACCATTTATCCAAAGCAAGCAATTACCGAAACTGAAAGTTGTTGTATGTGTCTGTTGTGTATGTGAGTAACATGGGAATGCTACCTCACAGACACACAGCTATGTCTATGTCAATGGCGATGCTGTTGCTTCTTCTAGTAGTAGGATTAACATCATCATCATCAGCAACAGCAGCAGATCTCGATTCCGAGCGAGCTGCATTGCTGGCTCTCCGTTCTTCAGTCGGCGGTCGAACCCTTTTTTGGAACGCAACCAATCAGACTCCCTGCAACTGGGCCGGCGTCCAATGCGACCACGACCGTGTCGTCGAGCTCCACCTTCCCGGAGTCGCTCTTTCCGGCCAATTACCCAACGGTATATTCTCCAATCTGACCAACCTCCGCACACTCAGCCTCCGTTTCAACGCTCTCACGGGTTCACTCCCTTCAGATCTGGCCTCCTGCGTCAACCTCAGGAACCTCTACCTTCAGCGGAACCTTCTCTCCGGCGAAATCCCTCAGTTCCTGTTCAGTTTGCCGGACTTGGTTCGACTGAACATGGGATACAACAACTTCTCTGGTCCTATTTCAAACTCATTCAACAACTTCACAAGACTCAAAACCCTCTTCCTTGAAAACAACAAGCTTTCAGGTTCCATTCCAGAATTGAACCGCCTGAGTCTGGATCAGTTCAATGTTTCCAACAATTTGTTAAACGGCTCTGTGCCCGTCAAGCTTCAGACTTTTTCTCAAGATTCATTTCTGGGAAATTCCCTCTGTGGTCGACCCCTTTCTCTATGCTCTGGAACCGATTCTCCTTCTTCTTCCCCTTTCCCTATTCCCGACGGTAACGGCAGCAATAACAAAAACAAGAAGAACAAGTTGTCCGGCGGAGCCATTGCCGGAATCGTAATTGGATCCGTGGTGTTTCTTCTTTCGGTCGTTTTCCTTTTGATCTTCTTGTGCAGGAACAAGAGTAGCAAGAAGACCAATGCTGTCGATGTTGCAACCGTGAAGCATCCTGAATCTGAAGTTCTTCATGAGAAATCTATTTCCGACATGGAGAACGGCAATGGATACTCTTCTTCTGCTGCTGCTGCGGCCGCAGCCGTGGTCGCCGTGAACAAGGTTGAAGCAAATGGCAATGGCAACAGTGGTGGTGGTGGAGTGAAGAAGTTGGTGTTTTTTGGGAATGCGGCGAGAGCTTTTGATCTGGAGGATTTGTTGAGGGCTTCGGCGGAGGTGTTGGGTAAAGGGACATTCGGGACAGCTTATAAGGCAGTTTTGGAGTCAGGGCCTGTGGTGGCGGTGAAAAGGTTGAAGGATGTGACAATTACTGAGAAGGAATTCAGGGAGAAGATTGAAGCGGTTGGAGCAATAGATCATCAGAGTTTGGTACCTCTAAGGGCTTACTATTTCAGCAGAGATGAGAAGCTTCTTGTTTACGATTACATGTCAATGGGAAGCCTCTCTGCACTTTTGCATGGTCAGTCTTTCTATTTTTGCTTTTTCTTAATGCATTGCATTTCTTTGACACTATGTATGCAGGGACTGCCATCAGATCAGAATGTAGCATACTTTAGGAATTAGAATCTGAGATTTTGCAGTTCCCTTCTTACATCCCTTTACGGGGTTAGATTTGTGAACATCTGAATTTATCATTAGATTGGATTGGATTGGATTGGATTGGATTGCAGCTTACAAGAATAGTTAATTGGCTCATTTTTATTCATTCATTCATCTTCTATTAGATTGAGAATCTTAAGCAAATATTACTAATAGATTAGTTTTATTTTTTTCCAACTTGGAATTTTGCAGGCCCCCTTAATTTTATTAACATGGAAACTCCATTTCCTTGTTAGAATTGCTGGACACATGAAGTGAGCCAAAGCCTCGTTGGTTTAATGAAGTTTATGATATTTTTGTTACAGGAAACAAAGGAGCGGGTAGGACACCACTGAATTGGGAAATGAGATCAGGCATTGCACTAGGAGCAGCCCGAGGCATTGAGTACCTTCATTCACGAGGGCCTAATGTCTCCCATGGAAATATAAAGTCTTCTAATATCCTCTTAACAAAATCATATGATGCTAGAGTATCTGATTTTGGGCTTGCACAACTTGTTGGCCCCTCCTCGACCCCAAACCGTGTTGCTGGGTACCGTGCGCCAGAAGTAACCGATCCTCGCAAAGTGTCTCAAAAGGCAGATGTGTACAGTTTTGGTGTGTTGCTGTTGGAACTTCTGACTGGGAAGGCACCTACACATGCTCTCCTCAATGAGGAAGGGGTGGACCTTCCAAGATGGGTTCAATCAGTGGTTAGAGAAGAGTGGACTTCTGAGGTATTTGATCTTGAGCTCCTTAGGTATCAGAATGTTGAAGAGGAGATGGTTCAGTTGCTTCAACTTGCTGTTGATTGTGCAGCACCATACCCTGATAAGCGACCTTCAATGTCTGATGTGGTACGGAACATAGAAGAGTTACGTCACTCTAGCTTGAAAGAGGACCAAGACCAAATCCAACATGACAACAATGATTTAGAATTATAGATAGAAGAAGATGGTGCATCACTATCTTGAATCTTCTTGAGTTTGCCACCACCTTACACCTGGTGGACTTTGCTTAATCAGAGTCACAGCCCATTTTTTTATTTTACTTGCTAAAATCCTGTGCGTATGTTTGTATTTTTTGTATCTTGAGCCTCAAATTTGTTTGGTCTTTGAATTTCCTCCTCCTTTTTTCTTTTCATTCTGCCATTTCTTTTCTTTTTTTCTTCTTCTTCTTCTTCTTCTCAAGTAATTAATACTTTTGGGAAGTGGATGTGTTTCATTCCATTATTAGTTATTATTGTTGGATTTTGGTTGATGTAATTATTACCTTCGCTTTTGTTGAAACCTTATTGTGTCTGTTGAAAACTTGTAATATAGTAGCTGTCATTGGTTGGTTTCCATGTATTTCTGTCCCGTCGGTGCCGCATATCACCTCTTCTTTAATTGTTGCCAAAAAGGGTTGGTTTAGTTGGATGATTCATACCCGGAACCAACCTTGATTGATCCAACCTCCTCGTGGCAGTTGGTTTCAGATTTATTTATATATAGGGTGCTCACATCACCGAGGAAAAGTTGAAAAACAATGTACTCGTACCTTTACAGAATATAAGTAGGTCCGCAAAGGATTAATTGTCAAAGCGATATATGAAATCTAGAGGTCAAAATGATGTGGCACATGTGCAAATGATGTTACAGTATTTACTCACATAGGAAATCATTTTGATGTCAATTTGCTAATATATCATCATTTCTAATATTGTCGAGGAGAAATTTTTATATTGTGTAAATAATTAAAAAATACACAAAAATTCTTTGACTAAACAACTAAATGAACAAGGAAAGAAACCAATGTTAACATACTGGACCGAAACCAGTTCCATACATGCCAGTTGTGGTCCATGGTCATATTTGGTTGACATCAAGGCCTCAGGCAACTTTTTTAGTATATATATGATGAGGGGCTACGTTTACAAACGGTTGAAAACAAACGAATCCGACAATGGTGCGAGAGGAACAAAGATTGGCATCCCAAAACTTTTATTACATCACATTCGTCTTCTCTTGGCTATCGTTGTCCCATTCTCAAAGCATATTCTTGTTAGCGTATTTTTTTCTCTCCAAAAATAACTAAATTATATTGAAATAGTTTACTTTAAAGTAAAATTTAAAATTAATAAAAAGAGATAATTTTTTTTATCTCTAAAAAAATTACAAAAGATAAATGATGTATTTGGTAGATAAGATCAAAGTAGAGCTATATAATTTATTAAAGGCTAAATAGCACGTGTGGTCCCTTAACTTAATTTCAGTTAACGTTTTAGTCTTTTATCTTTTTTTTTTCTTTTTGATTTGGTCATTTATTTTAATTTTAAGTGACAATTTGATCTTTTATGTTTTAAAATGTCAACAATATTATTTTACAAAAATTCAAAAAATTCATCAAAATTTTCAACCAAACCCCATAAAATTAATTATATTCTTTAATATAATACAAATTTCATCAAATTCATAATTGAAATCTTCAAATAAACTTATATTTGTTGGAACCAAATTGGTTCTTGCAATTAAAGTTTTGATGTTAACAAATGTATTTTATGAAAATAACATATTTGACTTAGAAGAAGAATGAAAAATGTCACCAGAAGAATAGATCAGAGGATGACGTTACCAGAAGCAGAAATTAGAGGATGACGTCACCAGAAGCAGAAATTAGAGGATGATGTCACCAGAGGATGTCATCAGAGGATGACGTCACCAGAAGCAGAAATCAGATGATGACGTCACCAGAGGATGATCACCAGAGGATATCATAAGAGGAATCTGTTTGAGAAAAATGCTCAAAACAGAATTGGAGCAAAAGACTCGAGAAACAGAATCTAGCTAAAAATATGCTCAAAACAGAATTGGAGCAAAAGACTCGAGAAACATAATCTAGCTAAAAGAATGCTCAAAACAGAAGTGGAGCAAAATGCTCAAAACAGATTAATTGAAATACACTCCAGAAGTAAAGCATCAGTGAGCAAAAGACTCAAAACAGAATCTGAGCAAACTACTCCAGAATATTCTCAAAACAGATTAATTGAAATACACTCTAGAAGTAAAGCATCAGTGAAGTCCTAATTTCAACTATAAATAGAGGCTTAATGCTAGAGAATAAAGCATCAAAAAATAGAAGAACTCAAGCAAAGATTCATAAGTATTCAGAGAGTTCAAAGGAGAGAAACACTTGCTTAAAAAATAAATATTTTCTAAGTGTTCTTTTCTTAGAGTGTGAAGTTGATCGTCATCATAAATTATTCAGAAACAAACACTCTAGTTCACTTTAAGCATATTGTGAGTATCAACTTTCCAGAAGTAATTACTCAATTCTAATTTCGATCCCTTGTATTAAATCCTATAGTGTTGAAGTTTCTTCTAAAATCTGGGGTTGTCAGGTTGTTAGAAAAAGACTTAGCTTGTAGGTTTAAGGTTGTGAAGTTTCTCAAAAGTCTGGGGTTGTCAAGCTGTTTGAGAAGACTTAGCTGGTTTAGTTAAGGTGTTGTTGTTTCTCAAAAGTCTAGGGTTGTCAGGCTGTTTGAGAAGACTTAGCTGGTTTAGTTAAGGTGTTGTTGTTTCTCAAAAGTCTGGGGTTGTCAGGCTGTTTGAGAAGACTTAGCTGGTTTAGTTAAGGTGTTGTTGTTCCTCAAAAGTCTGGGGTTGTCAGGCTGTTTGAGAAGACTTAGCTGGTTTAGTTAAGGTGTTGTTTGTAACACCCCGAGTTTACAACACAACGCGAGTGTATTTTTGTGTTTTTAACCGAAATAAATAAATAAAAGAATTTTCAGAATTAATTTCAAGGGAATTAAAATAAAATTAAGTCATTTCTTAAAATAATTTGTCGTAATCCAAAACGACCAAAAGTAATTAAATAATTATATCACGATTAAACCAAGTAAAATATTTTTGGGAATTTAATTCTTCAAAATATATCAAAGTAAAGATACATCCAACAGCTGTATCCTGGACCACCAAAATATTATCAGAGTGCGGAAAATATTAGTGAAAAAGTTATACAATAATTCCCAAAATAACCAATTACATTCCCCAAAATCAAGATCCTATACAACAGTCTAGTCTGATCATTCACTAAAGCTACAATAGCACGGTTTACACCGCATCTTCTGCAAGTCTCGTCTTTACCCAGTTGTCCGCCCCTCTGCGTTGTTCACAAATACGCCGTGCGTGAAGATTAAGGAAAACTAACGACGTCTCCATCGTTAGTGTAACCGTCGGTAGGACGGGTTCGGGTATCATCTGAGGGCAAAGCCCAATTTTCCACAATAATAGTAAAGGGTCACCGACCGAAATTAACAAATATCACATAGCATTTATGTCAATAATAACAAGCATAATCATGGCATGTTATATAAAAATGATGATAATAAGGATGCTCATTTTGAAATTTCATGACATGTATGTGTTTTCAATACAACAACCAAATTAATATGGAAAACATGTTGTAAGTACAACCATCAACTCAGCAATGACAATCATTCATCAGGAAATTCAGATTCCATAATATACTTACACACATCAATTTCCAATCATCAACACATATCCAAATCATGACCCACCGGTCAACCACCCAGATGAAATATGTATATGCTCATGCACTCAACTTCTTGGAATTTCCAAGGTGCAGTCGCTCACATACCAGCACACGTGCAGCCTCTCACAGACCAGTACGATTTATATATGTTAGACTATAACGACCCTCATGACCATGGTGCAATCGCTCAACAGATCAGCACTAGTGCAGTCGCTTAACAGACCATCACGTTTCATGTATACCAAGGTACAGTCGCTCAACAGACCAGTACCAGTGCAGTCGCTCAACAGACCAGCACCAGTGCAGTCGCTCAACAGACCAGCACTCGTGCAGTCGCTCAACAGACCAGCACGTTTTGCGCATATTAAGGTACAGTCGCTCACAGACCAGTACCAATGCAGTCGCTCAACAGACCAGCACTCGTGCAGTCGCTCAACAGACCAGCACGTTTTACGCATTACTCTGTGGCCCATCGCGGTTACCACCTGACTATGCAATACATGAACAATGCAGTGTTTTCTCTTCACAGAAAACAGTATGCAAACCTCAGCAAAATTCAGTCTTTCCATCATTTCCCCAAGACCATCTCAACCCAAATAATTTCATTATCATCACATCAACAAAAATATTCAAACACCTCATCATTACCACTTCACTTTATCTCAAAAACTCCATTTTAATTTATCACAAGTCTTCCCAATGTTTCCCTAACTCTTAAAGTTCATAACACATGTTTAAAACTGAGTTTTCTGGAAAAAATCGAATCTGTATTCGAATACAACTTCCTTGTATTCGAATACAGAAGCTAAAACAGGGCAAAACCAACACTCTATATTCGAATACAACTTCCTTGTATTCGAATACAGAAGCTTCCCTGTAAGAGCCAACGTCAACCGGGAAGATAGGATGGCTGAAGCAATGAATAACATGGTTGCGTCTATTGCTGCACAGACGACTGCGAAGACTCAACGTGATCTAGAGAAAAGAGAAAGAGAGATTCGTGCTGCTGAATCCAGAGGACTAGAAGATTTTCGTCGTCATAATCCTCCAAAGTTCAAGGGTGATGAGGGTCCAGAAAGAACGACCAATGGATTCAGGAAATGGAGAAGATTTTTGAGATGATTAATTGCCAGGCAGCGGTAAAGGTCAACTATGCTACATATCTGCTGTTAGGGGATGCAGAGTATTGGTGGAGGAGTACAAGGTTACTGATGGGATCAGCTCATGAGGAGGTGAACTGGGAATCGTTCAAAAAGAAGTTTTTGGACAAGTACTTTCTGATGAGCACTAGAACTAAGTTGGGTGACGATTTTATGAAATTGCACCAAGGGAACATGACGGTGGGGGAATATGCAGCTAAGGTTGAATCTCTATCAAGGCATTTTAGATTTTTCCGGGAAGAAGTTGATGAACAGTTTATGTACCATCGTTTCCAAAATGGACTGAAATACGAGATTCAAGACTCCGTTTTACCCTTGGGAATTCAACGTTTCCAAGCATTAGTGGAAAAGTGTAGAGAAGTTGAGGATATGAAGAACAAGAGGGCCCACAGAGGAGGAAACTTTAATTTAGGAGGGCCTAGTCGGATGCACTATCAGAACAATAAAGGAAAGCAGGTTGCCAAGCCATATAATCGGCCACAAAACAACAATAGAGGCCAGAATCGGCCTGGAAATCAGAATTTTGGACGACAATTGGGACAAGGAGTCCGATGTTTTCGATGTGGGAAAGAGGGACATATTGGTACTACTTGTACCACAAAGGATCCTGTATGTTTCAATTTCCAGAAACCAGGACACGTTGTAAGGGATTGCCGGGTTCCGAAGGAAACTAGGGCCACTCGTCCTATTGCTAGGGGGCGCGTGTAAGACCCTTAAATTTAAAATTAAATTGCAGATTTAATTTTAAGTGTATTTGGGAATATTTGTAAAATATTCAATATATGTATGTTTTGTGTAAATATATATATATATATATAAATATTTGTTTTGGAGGTGGAATTAAAATTATTTGATGATGGATGAATTAATTTAATTTCGAGTAATTAAATTATCGGGCCGATAATTAAGATATTCTCTGCTAATTGCGACGAGACGAGTTAAGTGCTGGAGGATCAAAAAATATTTTAATACAAGTGTTGGGTGAGGTGGCGCAGATATTTGTTAAGAAAGAAACAATTCCTTCCTTCCTCTGCTGTGTCAGTCAGCATTTATATGGATATTTAAGTGAGAAGCTTTTCTTCTTTCCTCTACTGTGCCAGATTCTGCTTTATTATCTTCTTCTTCTTCTTCTGATTTTCTGTGTTGGTGAAGGAAAAATAGTTTACTCAAAATACAATTTCTTGAAAATCTGAGTGTCGAATCAGAAAGTTTCGAGTACGAAAGTTATTCCTCTAATCATTACGAAGTTAAAGAACTAACTTTCGTAGCAGCGAATGCGAACGGGAGTTTCGTCGACTTTTGTTGCAGAAGCATAAACGGGCAAAGAGATCGTAATTAAGGTAAGAGCACCTTCCAACTTTCTAGATTGCATTTAGGGCTATAAATGCATGTGTGATGAATGATTATTGGTTTATGTTTGTGAAAAACATTGTGTTATGTTTTGGAAATCAAACTGTTTTGATGTTCCTGTTGTTTTTAGTGAAGGAATTTATTGTTTGTTGTGTTGAGTAAGAAATCATTCTGTTGTGTTGAATGATGATTTGTTTGGTGTTGTTTTGGAGATGATCCAAATGCTTGAGTTAGTTTGTGTGAGACTATTTTGTAGTTGACTTTCTGGTTTTAGTGATTCTGTGTTTTTGCTGTGTTTTGTTAAATAATCTGGTGTTGATGGTGGTTTCAAAAGAAAAGGGATTTAAAATGGTGGAAGTGTTTTTCTGAAAAATCTGTTGTTGATATTTGATGAAAAATGTTCTGAGTTGAGGTTTTTAAAGAGTGGAAATATGATTCTGGTGTTGGGTTGGTTTTTCAAAGGAAAAGGTTTTGAAAATGTGTTGAAGTTTCAGGAAAATTTCACTGAATTCGAATACGGCTTGAGTGTATTCGAATACAGCCTGCAAAGCTTCTGTTTTCTTCAGATTTTTGAACTTGTATTCGATTACGACCCTCTGTATTCGAATACAGATTTTCCAATTTTGCTTCTGACTTAGCATCTGTATTCGACTACGACCCTCTATAGTCGAATACAGATTAGCAATTTTTGCTTTTGTTTTAACAACTGTATTCGCCTACGACCCTTTGTAGCCGAATACAGATTTGCAACTTTTGCCACTGACTTCGCATCTGTATTCGACTACGACAACCTCGTATTCGAATACAGAATGCTGATTTTTCAAATGTTTTGGCTTATGTATTCGGATACAAGGGAGCTATATTCGAATAGAGATTCGTGTTTTTCAGAAATTCAAGTTTTAAACATTGTTTTATAAACCTTAAGTGTTGGGGTACCTTGGGAATGTTGGTGGTGAATAAAAATGGGATTTTTGTGATAGTTTGAAGTGGTGGTGATGAAGTTTTTGAGACTTTACTGAAGTTGTGGAAATTCTGACTTTTGCACTGTGACAACCTATGTATTCGAATACAAGGAGTTTGTATTCGAATACAGGGTGTTGATTCTGCCCTTTTTGGCTTCTGTATTCGAATACAATGAAGCTGTATTCGAATATAGATTCCTATTTTTCCAGAAACCTCAGTTTTAAACATTGTTTTATGAATTTTAACAGTTGGGGAAAAACTTTTGATAATTAAGAGTGGAACCTTGAGGTAATGCAAAGTGTAATGTTTGCTTGAATGGTTAATCATTGATGTGTAGATGATGATATTGATTGTGTTGGGATGTTTTGAAAAATGAGGGAAATGCATGAATTTTACTAAGGTTGCATACTGTTTCCAGTGAAGTGAAACACTGCATATTCATGCATTGTATAGTCATGTTGTACCCGCGATGGGCCACAGAGTAATGCGCAACCACATGCTGATTTGTTGAGCGATTGCACGAGTGCTGATCTGTTGAGCGATTGCACTAGGTATTGATCTGTTGAGCGATTGTACCTTGGTATATAAGTGCTGGTCTGTTGAGTGACTGCACTGGTGCTGGACTGTTGAGCGTCTGTACCCTGAAATGCGCAGCCACGTGCTGATCTGTTGAGCGATTGCACGAGTGCTGGTCTGTTGAGCGACTGCACTAGGTACTGATCTGTTGAGCGATTGTACCTTGGTTTATGTCAAACGTGCTGGTCTGTTGAGCGACTGCACGAGTGCTGGACTGTTGAGCGTCTGCACTGGTGCTGATTTGTTGAGCGATTGTACCCTAGTCTTTAGGGCCGTTAAAGTCATACATATGTAAAATGTGCTGGTCTGTTGAGCGATTGCACCTTGGTGAATCCAAGAAAATGTATACATGAGCATATACATATTGCATCGGGGTGATTGACCGATGGGTCATGTTTTGGGTATTATGTGTTGATGAGTGGAAATTGTTGTGTGTGTAAGTACTTTCTGGAATCTGGAATTTCTGATGAAATGGTGTGATTGTTGAATTGATGTTTGTGCTTACAACATGATTTTCATATTTATTTGGTTGTTGTTTTGCAAAGTACAAATGTCATGTATTTCAAAATTGAGCGTCCTTATTTATCATCATTGTTGTATGATGTGCCATGAATATGTTTGTTATTGCTGATATAAATGCTATGTGGTATTTGTTAATTTCGGTCGGTGACCCTTTACAATTATTGTGGAAAATTGGGCTTTGCTCTCAGATGTTAATCAAACCCGTACCCCCGATGGTCTCACTAACGACTGGGAACGTCGTTAATTTCCCTTGATCTTTACTTTGTGGGCTACGCAAAGGGATGGGCAGTTGGGTGAAGATAAGACTTGTAGATGATGCGGTGGAAACCGTACTACTGTAGCTTAGTGTATGATCAGTTTAGACTTGATGTATAGGGTTTTGAGCTCAGTGGTTGTAAATATTTATTTTGGGAATTATTGTAAAACTTTTCCGCACTCTGATAAATATTTTGGTGGATTGAGAATCCAGTTTTGATGTACCTTTATTTTAATATATTATAAAGATCAATTTCCCAAAAATATCTCATTCGATTAATCGTGAGGTTGTTGTTTAATTACTTTATCATTTTAGATTACAATGTCGAATGATATTTAATTTGAATTGATTTTAATTCTGAAAACTCTTTTATTTATTCTTTCATTTGAAAAAAAAAATACACTCGCGTTGTGATTTAAACTCGGGGTGTTACATCGCGTCTATCACATGGGTGCTGAAGCTGGGAGTCAAGCACCTAATTTAATCCAGCAAGATTGCGAGATTGCAGGTAACACACTAACTGCACTTTTTGATTCGGGAGCAACCCACATTGCTATGGACTGTGTGAATCGTTTGAAGTTATCTGTGTCTGCTTTACCTTTTGATTTGGTTGTTTCCACACCTGCTAAGACTTTGACCGTAAACTTTGCATGTTTACAATGTACTGCAACGATTCAGAATAGAGATTTATTGGTTAATTTAATTTGTCTACCCCTGCAATCACTCGAGATCATTCTCGGCATGGATTGGATGACGTATAATTACGTAGTCTTGGATTGTGCTCGCAAATTAGTCCTTTTCCCCGAACCTGAAGTCGTTCGGTATTTGACTGCTAACAAGTTTGGAGTGTCACTAGGAGATGGAACTCAGGAATTTTTATCATTGGCTAACGTGGAGACCAAAATGGATGCGAACATAGAAGAAGTGGTGATAGGCAAAGAATATCCGGACGTATTTCCAACAGAAATTCCAGGATTACCCCCAGTAAGAGAGGTGGAGTTCTTCATTGATCTACACCCAGGAACTGGACCTATTTCAATTGCGCCGTATCGTATGTCGCCATTGGAATTAAACGAGCTTAAGGATCAAATTAAAGGTCTGTTGGAGAAAGGATTTATTAGGCCAAGTGTGTTGCCCTAGGGAGCTTCGGTGTTGTTGGTTAAAAAGAAGGATGGAAGTTCGCGCTTATGTGTGGATTATAGGCAACTTAACAAGGTAACTATTAAGAATCGTTATCCTTTACCACACATCGATGATCTGATGGACCAATTGAGAGGAGCCGCGGTGTTTTCAAAGATCGATTTGAAGTTAGGATACCATCAGATTCGGGTAAGAGAAGGAGATATTCAAAAGACTGCTTTCAGGACTCGTTACAGACATTACGAATATCTCGTTATGCCATTTGGAGTGACGAATGCACCAACAATTTTTATGGATTATATGAATAGAATCTTTAGCCCATTTCTGGATAAATTTGTGGTGGTGTTCATCGATGATATATTGGTTTATTCAAGAAGTGAGGAGGAACATGGAGAGCACCTACGCCAAGTTCTTGAAGTTTTACTAGAGAAGCAATTGTACGCCAATCTGTCGAAGTGCGAGTTTTGGCTAGAAAAAGTGAACTTTTTGGGGCATGTAATAACAAAAGAAGGAATCCCTGTAGATCCGGCAAAGATTGAGACAATTCTTGCCTAGAAATAGCCTCAGACTATCACAGACATACGATGTTTTTTCGGATTGGTAGGATACTACAGGAGATTTATTGAGGGATTTGCTAAGATTATAGCTCCTTTGACACAAATCACCAAAAAGAATAAGCCGTTTGCATGGACAGAGAAGTGTGAGGAAAGTTTTCAATTGCTTAAGGAAAAATTGACAACCTCACTAGTATTGGTCTTGCCACAACCAAAGGAACCCTATGAGGTTTACTGTGATGCATCTCATCAAGGTTTGGGGTGTGTCTTGATGCAACACAAGAAAGATGTAGCTTACGCCTCAAGGCAGTTGAAAACTCACGAACGAAACTACCCTACTCATGACCTAGAGCTTGCTGTTGTAGTGTTTGCATTAAAGGTCTGGAGACACTACTTATATGGATGCACGTTCAGGTGTTCAGTGACCATAAAAGCTTGAAGTATCTGTTCGATCAGAAAGAATTGAACATGCGGCAGAGGAGAGGGATGGAGACTCTCAAGGATTTTGATTTTACAATGCAGTACCACCCTAGGAAAGCAAATGTGGTGGCTGATGCATTGAGTAGGAAAAGTGTATCAGTATCTTCAATGATAATGGCCAGACAACAAGAGTTGTGGGAGACGTTTAGAGATCTACATTTGGACGTAGAGTTAGCACCGGGAATTTTAAAAGTGTGGAATGATATGAATTTCGAGTGGATTACTTGAAGAGATTGCGAACTTGCAAGATGACGCATTAATCCAAGAAAAGAGGAACCTGATAGCACAAGGAGGAACAACTGAGTTCAGGATCGGACCAAATAATATTCTGAGATATAATGGGAGAGTTTGTGTACCGGAAGTTGCGGATATTGGAAGAATGATTTTGGAAGAGGCTCATAAGAGCAAATTGAGTATTCATCCTGGAGCGACCAAGATGTACGAGGACTTAAAGAAGAATTACTGGTGGCCAGGAATGAAGAGGGATGTAGCGGAATATGTATCGGCTTGTTTAACTTGTCAGAAAGCGAAAGTGGAACATCAACGACCTGCTGGAATGTTGCAACCTCTGGATATACCGAAATGGAAGTGGGATAGCATTTCCATGGATTTCATAACCGGATTGCCCAAGACGAGGAAAAAGAATGATTCGATTTGGGTAATAGTGGATCGATTGATAAAATCTACACATTTCTTGCCGGTAAGGACCACTTATAAGGTAGATAAGCTAACGGAGATCTACATTATTGAGATTGTGAGATTACACGGAGTACCATCGAGTATTGTATCGGAGCGTGATCCAAAGTTCACATCTCACTTTTGGATAGCGCTGCATGAAGCGTTGGGAACGAAACTGAAATTGAGTTCAGCTTATCATCCGCAAACAGACGGAGAAACCGAGAGAACAAATCAGTCCTTGGAAGATCTATTAAGAGCATGTGTGTTGGATGATAAAGGAAACTGGGATGAGGTATTGCCATTGATTGAGTTTACCTACAACAACAGCTTTCACGCAAGTATTGGAATGGCACCCTATGAGGCTTTGTATGGACGCAAGTGTCAGACGCCTTTATGCTGGTATAAGGACGGAGAAAGTATGATCGTTGGACCCGAAATGGTGGAACAGACTACAGAGAAAATCAAGAGGATACAAGAGAAGATGAAGAGTTCACAGGATCGTCAGAAGAGTTATGCGGACAAGCGTCGCAGACCTATTAAGTCAATAAATTTTGGAGTTCGAGCAGGGTGATCATGTATTTCTAAGGGTCACGCCTACAACTGGAGTTGGCAGAGCTATTAAGTCAAGAAAGTTGACTCCGAAATTTATTGGATCATACCAGATTACTGCACGAATTGGACTAGTAGCTTACCGGATTGCTTTACCTCCAATAATGTCCAATATCCACGACGTATTTCACGTGTCACAGTTAAGAAAATACATTTCGGATCCGTCAAATGTGATCGAACCAGACACAATTCAACTGAAGGATAACCTGTCATTTGAAGTATTCCCTGTAAGAATTGAAGACAGGAAGATTAAACAATTGAGGAATAAGGAAGTTCCACTAGTCAAAGTGATTTGGAATCCGACCATGGGAGACGCGACTTGGGAACTGGAGAGTAAGATGAGGGAACAATACCCTCAGTTGTTTATTGACATGTAGTTTCGAGGACGAAACTAATTTAAGGGGGTGGTAATGTAAGACCCTTAAATTTAAAATTAAATTATGGATTTAATATTAAGTGTATTTTGAGGAATAATTGTAAAATATTTAATATATGTATGTTTTGTGTAAATATATATATAAATATTTATTTTGGAGGTGAATTAAAATTATTGGATGAAGAATAAATTAATTTAATTACGAGTAATTAAATTATCGGGCAATTAATTAAGGGATTATCTGCTAATTGCGACAAGACTGGTTAAGTGATGGAGGGTCAAGTAATATTATACTATTAATGTGGGATGAGGTGGCACATACATGTGCCTATATATAGACGGGAGAGGGTAGAGCAAAGGCAGAAAACACTTCCTCCTCCATACTGCATGTAACATTGTCTTCATCCTCATCTCATTCTGATTTCTGTTTTCCGTTCAAAAAAAAAAAAAAGTTGCTCAAAAGTGAGATTACTTGGAAATCCAAGCACCGAACCACCAAGTACCAAGAACAAAAGTTGTTCCTCTTCTCATTACGGAGCCAGAGAACCCACTTTGGTAGTTGCAAACGCAAACGGAAATTTCGCCGACGTTTGTCGCAGAAATTGAACGAGAGCAGAAACGTAACAGAGGTAAGGGTACCTTCCACTTTCTAGTTTGAATTTTAGGGCTGTAAATGCATATTTAATGTGTGATCATATTTGAGTTCTGGTTTGAAAAACGAAACTATTTTGCATGTCGTTTTGAAGGATGAGAAATGCATTCGGTTGATGTTTTACATGATCTGTGATGTTTGCTGCTTTGGCTGATACGCCAGTGTTGTTTTGTTTGTGTGGGGAAGCTGAAAAATGCTTTGCATGTGATTTTGGAGATGATCAAAATGCATGTGTTGATAAAAATTGTTGTGCATGTTGTTATAAAATGCGAAAATACATTATGTTGGTGTTTTGGTGATATGTGATGTTTTCTGTTTTGGCTAAATACATCAATGTCGTTCTGGTTGTGTGGGAATACTGGAAAATACTTTGCATGTTGTTTTGGGAATGATCAAAATGTAAATGTTTAAAAACGCCTGTTCTATTTTATGGTTGACAACCTGGTGTTAGTGATTTTGTTTGTTGTCATGTTGATGAAAATCTGGTGTTGGTGATTTTGTTGGTTGCCATGTTAAGAACAATCTGGTGTTGGTGATTTTGTTTGTTGCAATGTTGATAAAAATATGTACTTTGGATACTTGTCTACATGAATTTCTGTCTGTTATATTTTTCTTCCTTTTTGATCATGTCAAAAGGGGGAGAAAATTTGTGTATATATATTGTTAAAATTTTTTAGATTTTCAAAACAATCAACACATGATGGCATGAATTCAAATCCAAAGGGGGAGGAATCATGAATTAAGGGGGAGAAATCAAAATTCTTTGAAATTTCAACAACAAGATTTTGTCATCATCAAAAAGGGGGAGAATGAAAGTATGCAAAAGATACTTATGTTTTTTATGAAGACAAAAGGCCAAAACAAGTGATCAAGATGAAGTTAACAAATAAAGTCAACTAGTGTCAAAATGCTAAGAAATCTTAGAGTTTAAGGTATATGATAAAATCTAATAAAGTTATACTTCAAATGCACATGAGAACCATATATTTTTAGCATATGCATCAAAAGAATTTTCAAAATGTCAAAATACATAACAAAGTTTTAAAATTAAGATTTTTTGACAAAAACTAAAGTTGTATTCGACTACATATATGTGTAGCCGAATACATATCAAGTTAGTAGAAAAAACTGCGCATCTGTATTCGACTACAACATGTTGTAGCCGAATACAAACTCAAGTCAGTAGTTAAAATGTCATTTTTGTATTCGACTACAAGGTGTCGTAGCCGAATACAAATCAAGTCAGTGGTAAAAATCACATATCGGTATTCGACTCCAAGTACTCGTATTCGAATACATAGTTAAAATTTTCAAATAAATCTGAACATTACAGAGGTGTATTCGACTACACATTGACTGTAGCAGAATACAACTACAAATTAATGTGATTTTTCAGGTCATAATGATTCTGGAACATTGCATATATTCATCAAACTTCTAGGACCAATTGACACTGAATTGAAGTGATGTCTTAGGAGTATAAATACCTCATAGACTCGAGTTTAATCAACACATAACTTTCACAAAAATTATGAACTTTCTTTAAATCCATTAAGAGTCAAAATCTTCATATCATTGAGAAAGGTTCTCTTTCTGCACTTGAAGTACAATACTATTGGATTATTATCATTGTACAAAGAAAGCTTGTCAACAGTATATTTACTTAAGTTATCAAAAATTCATTCAAAGTTATTATTGAAGAAAAGTGGCACACTTTTCTTCAAGTGTTGTAAACTAAGATAGTGGTGTGTTATCTTAGTGTGATTGTTAGGAGTTTGTAAAAAAAGTCTTAGAGTTAGACTTATATTGATTCTAACATAGTGGAAAATCTCTTGTGGTGTGCAAGAGGACTGGACGTACCCTTGTATATAAGGGGAACCAGGATAAATTGCTTGTATTCTTTATTTTTCTGCATTTACATTCACTATACACATTCAACTTCACTTATCATAAATTAGAAAAACAATCCACCAACTCTCTAAAAACCAAAAAAATTTTAAACACCTAATTCACCCCCTATTAGATGCACCTATAAACTTACAGTGCTCACCACCACTAATCACCCACCTCCGACTATTGCCACCACCACTGACAACTGTATATGATCCCCACCTCCACCACTAACCACCATCTCTCATCACCGACCACCCACCTTCGACTATCGTCACCACCATCTTTGGTCATCTCTATCATCACCACTTACGCCCACCACCAACACTATTGTCGCGACCCAAAATTTTGAGTGTTTCTTGAATTCAATGGAGTCGCCACCAAAGTTTATTTAAAATAGGAAAAACATTGAGAAACCCTTAAAAAAGTAAATATGGTCTTTGAAACCAAGTTTTGAGTTCGGATGTTGATTATTTGTAGGGAAGATATCAGCACCCTATGACATCCGTTAAAATACGGTTACCTAATATTAATTGTGCAAAATTAATATTAACTTAAATATATTTATTTCTCGGTATTACTGAATATGAATATCAATTGTTTTGTTTTTTTTAATGTGATTTTGAAATAAAAGTGTGCTTAAGAAAGAGATGGAAAAAGAATAAATTTTTATTAATTTGCTTGACAAGAGTGTGATCTTGCTCCTACGTATCTCCCTGTGCGATGGAGAAATCAAAACTACGTAGTTCTTGGTAGAAAATGTTTGTGTGTTGGTTGCTTTTAAAGAAATAGATCTTGTTGTGAAAATTCGATGTGGTAAAAAAAAGATTGTTGATTTGATGAAGAAAAAAGACCTCGAGTCTGAGAAAGTTTAAGATCGCAAAGTTTTCAAAACTTAGATGTCTTAAACTAAAACGAACAAGATTTCACATCTAAGTTAAATTCTATCTAAGAATATATTTTTTATTAATTTTTTATTACGACGAGTTTTGAGACAAACAAGTTGTAAAACTTGAGTACTGAAAGATTAAAAAATGTCACATTTAGTTAATCTAATATTTACTTATTGTGAATGTTTTTAAGAAAAAGTAAAACAAAAAATGAAACTATAAATAAAATCATTTTTTTGGACAATGATTAATAAAAGAAAAAAAAGTGAATGAGTGGATCTGGATTGAACACTCAACTCATCGTGTTTTACTAATACTAAAATGAATACAAATAAGCAAACATATCGTTTTTTGTAAAATAAATAAATAAACATATATGACATTAAATATAATGTAACGAAACCCATATAGATTCAAAATTTGACTAGATCTGTAAAATGACAATCTTTAGACTTAATAAGAATAAGTGCAAAATTAATATTTAAACATATTTTTACCTATTTTTTTAGAGTTATTTTTAACCGGTGGGACAAAATTGAAGTTCAACAACTACCAACCACCCACCTCCGACAACCACCATCTCCAATCACTGGCGCCATCATCACCACCTACCTCCACCTGTTTTCATTTTTAATTATTTTGACGTGTCAATAATTTTTATATTGGTGAATTCATAATGAGACATAATAAAAAGAGTGATTCAATTTAAATAAAATAAAAACTAAAACTTGATTGATAATTGAAATTATAATTGAAAATTAAAATTGAAATCGAAAACTTAAAACTAAAAATGAAAGCTCAAAACATAAATTGGTTTTAGTTTTTAAATATTTCAAAACAGAAAATAAAAAACCACTCTGTATATTCTTTCAACAATTTTCTCCTCATGAGTTGCCCGTATTCCTGTAGTAGTATACATACAACAAAGACTACTAGACTCGTTACATGATAAATAAATAAAAATACAAATAAGGAGTGACAGCATTACATCTCTAATACACTCTTTTTAACACATCATTCTCTATGGATAAATATTTTAACTTATGTTCTAGTATTTAACGTGGATTTCATATAAATTAGATGAAATCGGTGAATTTCTTTCTTTCTTTTTTATTAAAAAACCTGTGAATTTCTATTAATACAATTATACAAAAGTGTGTTAAAAATAGTGTATCAAAACATTTCTAAACAAATTAAATATATCATTAAAACAAGTAATTTAACTATTCTTCTTTTCCCATTAGAGCCAGGAGGAATTTCTTGTAATCTTCTGAAGTTTTTTTTGCCACTGAATGTTCAAGGTGAACACTATTTCTCTTGTAATAGACTTCTTTGATGTTCTTTAAATCTTTCTCAGATCTGGTTACAATCACACGAGTGAGTGCATCCTCATCAATTCCAACAGTTTCTATAGCATTTCGTAGAACCTACATGTAACAAATTCAAAGTAAAAATTAGAAGTGAACCATCAATTTAACTTTTGAAAAAATATAGAACGTCTTTTTAATTCCTAAAAACGTTAATATTTTAAAATAGTTCTTAAAATTAAAAATCTCTTATCATATTAATCTTTAAGATTAGTCAATTTAGAATCTAAAAAAAAGTTTCTGGTAGAAACTTATATGACTGTATTAACCCTTTAAATTACAAATTAAAATCTCTTACCATATCATTCCTTTAAAATTAAAAATTCCGCAAGAAACAACGAATATAGAAAATGAAAGTTTTTTTTTTTTTTTAACTTTTTAATCTCACCTTTTCATAGTAGTTCTTATGATCATTGATGCAACTAATGGCTATTTGCATTGCCTTGTGAAAGTCATCATATCCTTCATCAGACAATTTCTACAATGGAGGGAAAAAAAAATTAGAAAACATCATATAAAATCGGTGAGTAAGGTCAATCTTTTTAAGGGAGGTTCAGTTAAGTACGAATTAATTCGAAGTAGCAATTTTGAACTTTAACTAAAATAATTTTTTATGAGACTCTATTTATTTTTCAATTGAAATCCGAATTATCTGTCTATTTTTAAAAAATAGAAGAATTAAAAACAAAACAAATGTCTTATCTTTTTAATTGAAACTGTATAATAGATAAACAATTAAGAATAACATAAGAGTGTCCAATTAATTCCTTGTTGTACCTTAGTGATAGCAATGCCATGGTCATCCCTATAGCGATTGAAAGTTGCCATAAGTTGAGTCTTGCTTCTTGTTGTAAGGATTCTAATTACTTCTTGATGATTGTGATTCTTGTTTTTGATAGCTTCATGAAGCACATCAGCTTCACATTGTGCCATTCTTGCATTGACCTCACTCCCACCATACCTAAATGAACTCACCAACCCCACCAAAAGCTGCTCAAAAATTAAATCACTACACCTTATTAAACATTTTTCATTCATTCACATTTTTTTTTACTTCAAAAGGTATAGCATGTTTATATTGTTGGAAAACATAGAAATCTAACTTTGATTAAGAGCAAGATAATTTTTAAAAAAATTGAAGAAGGGGAAATTTTGAAATTAAATATTAAGTTAATATAACATCACAATTTGAAATGATAGATAAATAGAAAGAAAAAAAAAGCTTATTGAAATAGACACTTAACAAAGAATAAAAATAGTAACAATTTATGTTACATGAATAAGTAAAAATTAAAAGAGACAATAAAAAATAGATATTCTTAAACAGAAAATTAAAAAAAAAAATGTTTCCAAAATATAAAAAATACTATACTATATGACTTGCCTGCCAAAGATGGCCAGAGGTATTAGTAGTCACATCTTCCTCCAAAGAACGTTTGAATCGATTGTGATAAGCACGTCTCACAATGAAAAGCTCATCAGGTGAAGAAACACATGAAATTTCCACAATTATATGGTAGTTTATGTTAGCATTTCTGAGGGCTATATTGGCTAATAAAGCCTCACGTTCTGCAGGTTCTAATATCCATCTATACATTGCTCTCTGTTTTGTATATGCAACATATCAAATTCATTAGTGCGTGAGTAACAAAACCAATGCAATCCAAAAGTTTTCTTAATAATGTCAGTCCAACACATTGACATCTTAGACTAATGTTAACATGATCCTAAAATGATTATGTAGGATATCTTTTTTTTATTGATAATAAAATCAATTAATTTAATATTTGTTGAAATAATATTAAAAAATATATGATTTTTTTAGGGTTTGGAGTGGATGAGTTAAAGAAAATAATAAGAAGGTTGGAGTTCAATTATCTCCCTCAATATAATTCTAATAATACTAACCTAGTATTAGCTTTTTAAAATATTAAAATATGAGATCGTCTTGTTAAGTAGAAAATTTTATTTTGTTGGGCGGCTAAGGTGATGATAAGATTAAAATTTATTTTGGAGGCCAAAACTAGCTGAATTTTTGTGTGGTTATCTACATGATATTTTGTTGATCTTCAAACTTGGACCATGAAGGCTACAAATATCAATATGTTTTGTAAAGGGTTAAATAAGATTTTAATTCTTATAAATATACAATGTTTTATATATAATGTGTTGAATTTTTTTTTTAAATAATAGTCCTTCAAATATTTTCTATCAATAATTCTGATCACTATTTTAAATTAATTTATGTGTATTGTTAAATTTTTGAATGATTTTTGTATACATATTTAGAATATTATTATAAGAATCTCTTCCACCAAAATTTAGAATTTTTTAACAATGGATGAATTAAATATATTTTTTTAATTCATATGTTGTTACAAAAATTATAAATTTTTGTAGGAGAGATTTTTATAATGTTATAAGAATAATGCTAAGAATACACTATTTGATATACATTTTCTAACACTTTCTTTTATTAGTTAAAATTCGTATGAGTTCTATCAAATTCATATAAGAGCCACATGATTTGGTGAGGCTTGTGAGAATTTTAACCAATCAAATATAGTAAGTTAGAAAATGTATTTTATTAACATTTCTCCTATTATAAATATACTTGCAAAAAATAATTCAAAAGTTTTAATAATACACGTAAGTTTACTTAAAAGTAAAGACCAAAATTGTTGATAGAAAATATTTGATAAACTATTGTTTGAAGAAAAAAATTAGAGGGACTAAATATGAAATATGATATATTTCATAAGGAATAAAAACGTATTTAACATTCCATAAATGTAACTCAATTGATAAAAGATTGTAGAGACATTTGATATGTTGCGACTGATGTTCAAACCCACAATAGTTTTATTTTTTTATATTTAGTGTACAAGTTTCGCGGTTAGACTTTCTTACAAAAACATATAAATTTGTATGGTAAAATTTTGACAAATTTTTTTATTATATTCAATTAACAATTATTTTTTTCGCTTTGTATATACCTCTAAATCACCAGAGAGCTCAGACTCAAGACGTTTGATGAGATCTTCTTGGAAGAGATCATAGTATGCTTGTCTGATTTGTGTCCTTTGAGTAGCATTTCTATGATATTATATTTCTATAATGGCTTTTTCATCAGCCCCCCAGCCTACAAAATTTCGAAACCCAGTCATTTAATCATTAAATCACACCCCATGAAAAATATATGATATATACACTCACCAATTTTACTATATTATAAGTTTCTGTCAAAATAAAAAATAAAAATTACTATTATAATTGATATTATATTATTATAATTATTAGACAATAATAAAATAAAATCATATCAAACTTAATTTGTTATTTTCTATTAAAAATATACTAATATTTAAAAAATATAAAATGAAAATATAAGTATATATATATTAAAAAGAAATAAGTATAATTATATAAAAAATAATATTATTAACAACACCGATGTGTGGCAGAGTGGGTATATCAACACCCAATCTCCCTTCCCCAAGTTTAAATATCAGAGAAAAATCAAATTTTTATTCAAACAGAGTGGAATTTATCCGTCAAAATAAGGACGAATTTGAATAGATATTTACGGATATAAGTCTTGTTGTTGAGCCAAGACTTGTGTCCGAGACAATAATTAATTATATTTGTAGAAAAGAATGAAAGTTAATATGATCGTTGTGTGTGTGAATGAAGGATAAAAAGTTTTCAAGATGGAATAGAAAAATAGAATAATTGTTCAAAAATAAGAAATGAAAAATGATGGATGGTGTGATCACCTTTTACAGCCTTTTGGAGAGCTTCTGCATCTTCGGAGAGTGGTTGGAAGGAGCAATAAGTGAGGCCATGGTTAGATGAATTTTACTCTATGCTGCTGATCAGTTATTAGGTAATTAATTAGCGTTTTCGACAAAGCTATAATGTGTGTTTGTGTGTTATATACGCAAATTAATAACATATTAATTGATATAATTGTTACATTCTAGATAACTTATATTGAAATCATCGACATGTTTATGTTTGCAAACAAAGCTTTATTAGTTTAGATAATAAAATATGATATTGAGCTACAAAACAACCGGGGAAAACATTTTAATGTTGTAATTAACATGGGTGGATATAAGTACGGGTCAACTCGCAAACCCGATCACCCAATTTAATCTAATATGCGTTTTGATCCAATTCATTCAAATTTAAGTCTAACCTGAATTAATAAATTGAAACTCAATTATGTTCGGTTCGAGGTATCGAATTTAACTTTTTAAACTCATGAACCCACGAATTCAACCTATTGACGTGACATATATATTTTTATTTTTTTTACTATTGATATATAGTTAGAATTTAGATGTTGGACTATGATTGAGAATATGTTGCTAATTTAATTAATTTAAGCCTTTTGTTGTATTTGTATATGTATTTTAAGTATTAAATGATATGTTGTGATATAATTTTATTAATTTTTAGTCGTTCAACTATTTAAATTTAATTATATATATATTTTTTTAAATTTTTTTTATTACCCGTGAACCCAATCCAACCCAACCCGCTCATTATCGGGTTGGTTTGGTTTGGGTTTGATGAAAAAATTATAGGTTGAGAACTCAATTCAACCCAAATAAAATTGATCGGATTGAATATTAGATTTGATTAAAAACGACCCAATCCAACCCAACCCGATAATTAATATTGAGAAAATAAATTATATACCGCAATATAAACTAATTTTACATTAACTTGACGATTAATTGGAACCATTAATTTTGATAGGAAATATTGTCATTATATTAGGTTTTATGATCCAACCAATCAATTAAGAATGAGATATGGACAGAGATGTAGGAGACCAAATAAAAGGAAACTATAAGATGTAAAAAAGTGGATGAATAAATAGATATGGACAGACATTTAAATATTTTTAGCAGCATGTCAATTCTATACACATATTTAAATCATTCATAAGTTAATTTTTAACGTACAAAGTTAAATCCTATAAAAAAATAGTTAAATTTGTCATTAATCTTATTTTATGTTAGGAATCCAAGATTCTAACACTTTAATTTATATTATTTTTTGCTTTAAATATAAGATTTTTTTAAGATTTTTCTCTGTTCTCTTTTTATAAGATTTTTTTTTTAATTTTTCAACTGTATTAATTATTTCTTTACTAATTTATTTTTAATTATGTTACATCTTTATATGTAATATGTAATAAATGATTCAACAAAAATTCAAGGATAAACTAATAAACAATTCAAAAAATTTCAACAAATTTAATATTACAATTAACTTTTTTAAGGATTGTTATTTAGTCAACAAATTCTTATGTAGAATAGAGGTAGTAATAATTTTTCTCCTCTGTATTTTTAAAAAATATTAAAAACATCTTATAAAAAAAACTTTAATACATAAGCTATACAATGCTTATATATTTTAATAGTTAGATGATGAAACATAACCCCTGGTTTTGGATTAAAACATAAAAGAATTTAAATCTCGTATTAAATGTTTACTATGGTTCAACAAATATGAATCTATCCTTTTTTTCTACAAAGTAGAATATGATAAAATAGAGACAAATTAATGATGGTGCATCCTTTGGGGATGAGTACATTATTTGTTTGATGTCTTAACACAACTTAAACCAAAAAGAATTCAGCATATGATGTCCTTGTGTTATTAGTTCAAATGGTTTTAAAGTGTTGTGTTTAATGCTTTTAATGATTTGATTGTATGGTTATTTCCTTCCTCCATTTTTATGTATCTTTAATACGCAAAATTTATTGATTTGATAACTATATGTACTTAATTAGCATATTGTATCGTGTTTGAACTTTGGACTAATATCATATGAGTTGTTGTTAGTTTAAAGAGTTTAAGTCCTATGTAGATAATTCGATTAAAGAGTTAAGGGACATAAAAAAAAAATTATGAAAGAGGTCCTAAATTTAAACCTAGAAAATTAGGAGTGTTTATAAGGAATATGCTTATTAGAGAAATAACTCTCCATTTGGATGGCCTAAGGTCGGAGGGAGAACTAGGGAACAAAAGTATAGAGGGAAAATGCTTTATGGTAAAACATTGCTTATTCGTTCGTGGATATAAAAATTGTTATCGACAAAGTACTTTGTATAAAATGGAAGGGAAAGACTCAAAAGGTTAAACTTGATATGTCCAGGTTCAATGCATCCATAGCAGATAATGTTTTTCCTGTCAAAATTTTCATTCCCTCATCTACTGGACTGTTTGGAATCTTTATGAGGGAAAAATTTCCTCTTGTTGTGCCACATCATCTGAATTCTTCTAGATATGAAGGCAATCTCTTCTTCATTTGAGTTCAGATCATCTGAATCACTATCTTCTGATTCTGATGTTGCCTTTAGAACATTTTTTTGCTTGGATTTCAAGGCCAGAGTCTTGTTCTTCTTCTTGGGCCCATCTTCTTCAAGCTCAATTTCATGTGATCTGAGATAGCAGATTAATTCTTTGATTTGAAGAAGATTTGAAGAAGATTTGATCAAGATTTATCTACAAAAAATATGAACAGAATCTATCTGAAAAATTTACAAACGCAATATGAACAAAATACGAACATAATCAATCTGAAGAATTTACAAACTCAATCTAAACAAAATAATCAATTTGAAGAATTTACAAATTTAATCTGAACAAGATACAAATCAGGATTAAACAAGGACTAAATTGAAACCCAAATTTTAGCTATAAATAGATACTCAAGTTTGAAGCAAAAAATCATCGAAAAGCATAAAAGAATAGTCTTAGAGTTCATAGAGAGAAACACTTGTTCGAATGAAAAATATTCTTTAAGCGTTTTTTCTTAGAGTGTGAGATTTATTATTATCAACTTTGTTGCAAACACTTAAAGTTTTAATCTTTTGTATTCAACCTGATAATGGTTTAGTTCCATCTTCTATATGGGGTTGTTAGGTTGTTAGGAGAAGACTTGACTTGTAGAGTCAATGTGGTTAGTTCCTCAAAAGTTTGGGGTTATTAGGATGTTTGAGAAGACTGGCCTGAAAGATCATATGCTTTTAATTCAAGGTATTTGAATTAGTGGATTAAAGCCTTATGAATGAGGAGACTGGATATAGCCATGTTAGTGGTGAACCAGGATAAATCTATGTGTCAAATTATTTAAGCTTTCATTACTTGCTGCCTCTGAATCTGATTGCTTCTACTCCAAGTAAGTCACCAAAACCAAACTAGTTTTTTTCTATAAACAATCAAAAAGTTATCAACTTTGGCAAACACAATTTAACCCATATTCTTGTGTTTTCACCTTCAATTGGCATCAGAGCTCGATCTCGAGGCTGAGCACTTTACAGTGAGAAAAGATCCAAGGGTTCAACATGTCTAGATTCAGTGAAAAAGCTGCTGGAGGAAACATCAATAGACCACCTCTTTTTGATGGAGAACGTTTTGAGTACTAGAAGAACAGGCTGAGAAGTTTCTATATTTCATAAGATCCTGAACTTTGGGACTTGGTGGAAGATGGTTTTATTGCTCCAAAGAATACTAATGGTATTGAAATTCCAAGAAAGGAGATGAATGTTGATCAGAAGAAGATGTACAAGATGCATCATAAGTCTGAAACAATCATGATAAATGCAATCACCTTCAACGAGTTTGACAAGTGCACCAACAAGGAGACAAAAAAAGTATTTATGATAGTCTGATTCTAATCTATGAAGGAAGCAAGCAAGTTAAAGAAGCAAAGGACAACCTCTTAGTCAAAAAGTATAAGTTGTTCAAGATGGAAGAAGATGAAGACATTGAAATAATGTTTTCTAGATTCCAAACCATGGTCTCAAGATTAAAGGTACTTCAGAAGAGTTAAACTACTGTTGATCATGTGAAGAAAATCCTTAGGAGTTTGACAAGAAAGTGGAGACCTAAGATCACTTCCATTTTGGAAACAACGAATCTGAATACTCTCATATCAAAGAAAAGGTTGTAATGTCTGGAATTTCTAGTGCAGATCATGTGTGGTCTTGCAAGTTCCGTCCTTTTCTCTCAAATTGAAAAGATTTTATTATAATTAGAAATTCCTATCTTTTTAATAGACCACTTGTATATGATGAGAAGATTTAAAATACTAAAAACATTTTTTAGTTAATTTTTTCATATTGTTACTAACATAGTGAGAGTTTAGGGAATTAGAAAATCTGATTTAATTAAGTAAATATATTTAACAATTAATTTTGTTAATAAAAAATACTATGTCACTTACCATGTGTGAAATTATTTGTCATGTGAATATCAGCATTAACTAACTATTGATTAACTGAAATCTAACTAAAGAATTTAATTAAAAAATTTATAATAGTTCACAAATTTGATTACAATATTTTTTAGTTGAGGAATCTATTTAAAAAATTTCGAATAGCTCAAAGACATAAAGAGTAATTAAATCTATAAATTTTATGACTTAATTTCTTTTATGTTGTGAATATTTTGTAGCGTAAAATATTAAATATATAATTATAAGATTTTGTAACTTTTTATTTTAGTAAATAAGACACTCTAGTTCAACCGAAAAATATGGGGGAGACTTTCTAAAAATCCAACACGTCTGTCATTCAGACTTTCACACGTTTATAAGTTGACTGACTAGCTAAATGGAGACTTACAAAAATCAAAGAGGAACTGAGTGAGTGTTTTTTTTTTTCTTACACACTTTTCATTTTGTTGTAATTTGTTTCAACTCAGCAACTCTATCAATTCATCATGGCGACTATTTTGACAAAACAAACACTTCTTCTCCTCTTCGAATTACTGGAAAAGATTGATTCTTGTGAATTCTTCGTCGCCCTCCTCCATACTGTCAAGGCTTCATTCTGGGTATATCTGAAGGAAACACTGTCGAGGCTTCTAAGTGTAATTAACGATGCTGAGGAAAAACAATTTACTGATCCGAATATGAAAGAATTGCTGGTTATGTTGAGAACTGATGTTTTTGAAGCTAGCAAATTACTTGGCAATGTGCGTTTATACAATGTGGGTGAAACCCTAACTCTTACTTCTAAGGTGCGGAAAGAATTATTTTTTCCTTTTCATCGGATTTATTCTAACAAACAAAAATTAATTGAAAGATTAAGTCTTTCTAGTTATGTTCCCTTTCGAAATCTTACAAACTCTGTAATGGTTGATATATCTTGTATTTATGGAAGAAACGATGATAAAAAGTTACTTAAAGATCTTTTGCTGTCTAGTGATTCTGATAGTAAAATTAGAGTTATTTCCATTGTGGGTATGGTAGGGATTGGTAAAACTACTCTTGCTAAACTCCTTTACAACGAGACAAATTTGAGTTAAAAATGTGGGCATATATCTCAACAGATTTTGATGTTTTGACTATTTTTAAAACCATTCTTGAATCTATCACTTCCCAAACAATCAGTAGTGATAACATGGATTCTCAACCTCTTGAATCTTTCATTGCAAAAAGAAATGACACTAGTGATGTGAAAACCATTGACCAGAATCTTTTATTAGCAACATTGCTGCAAATTTTAAGCACTAAAAAGTTTCTGATAGTATTGGATGACGTGTTGGATGCAAAATCTGTTGATTGGATATATATGATGGACATCTTTAATGTTGGCAAAATGGGAAGTAGGATCATCATCACAACACGGAATGAAAGAGTTGCACTATCCATGCAAACTTTTCTTTTTGTCCACTATTTGAGACCTTTTGAAAGTGAACATTGCGAGTCTATAATGGCCGCACATTCTTATAATGAATGTAGCTATAAATACTCTGATTTAGCTACTAAAAAATGTGATGGATCACCATTAGCTGCAGTTACACTTGGAAGGGCTTTTCATCGCATCATACTTTCTCAACATTATGAGCAGATTTTTGAGCTAGAATTTAACATTTTGAGATTGGCAAATTATGAGGTGCGCAATGCTCTAGTATCGAGCTACCTTCATCTTTCGGCTCCTTTACAACGATGCTTTGCATATTGTTCAGTTTTTCCGAAGAAGTCCATCTTACATAAAAAGATGGTAGTTCAATTGTGGATTGCAGAAGGTTTAGTACAATTGCCCACAAGTCAAGAAAGTTGGGAAAAGGTTGGAGAAGAATACTTTGATCTGCTAGTGTCATGGTCGTTGATACAACAACGATCTATCGATGATGACGAAGCAAACTTTGAAATGCATAACCTCATCCATGATTTAGCTACAGTACTTTCATCAATTCTACTTGAAAGAGTACATATTTTGTCATACAATAGAGAGCTATATGACCCATTTAATAAATTTGATAAATTGGATGGATTAAAAGATCAAAGTACCTTTCTAGCGTTACCATTACAAGAAAAATCACCTCTTTGTTTACTATCAAACAAGGTAGTACATGACTTGCTGCCAACAATGAATGAGTTACGCGTATTATCTTTGTCAAACTACAAGAGTATCATTGAGGTTCCCAACTCTATTGGAAATTTATTATACTTGCGGTACTTAAATCTTTCTCGCACTAAGATTGAAAGGTTGCCTTATGAAACATGCAAACTTCACAATCTGCAATTCTTGTTGTTGTCAGGCTGTAAAAGGCTCACTGAATTGCCAGAGGACATGGGAAAATTGATTAATCTACGCCACCTTGACGTTAGTGACACTGCATTGAGGGAGATGCCCGTACAAATAGCCAAACTAGAAAATCTCCAAATTTTGTCCGACTTTGTTGTTAGCAAACATAATGGTGGATTGAAGGTTGTAGAGCTAGGAAGATTTCCCCACCTACATGGAAAACTTTCCATCTCCCAACTACAAAATGTTAATGATCCCTTTGAAGCTCTTCAAGCTGGTATGAAGATGAAAGAACAATTAGACGAGTTAGCTTTAGAATGGGATTCTGGCAGTAGTTTTTCAAATTCACAAATTCAAAGTGTTGTATTTGAACATTTGCAACCCTCAACAAATTTGAAAAGTCTCACCATCAAAGGCTATGGTGGAATCAAGTTTCCAAATTGGTTGGGTAATTTTTTATTTGGAAACATGATGTATTTAAGGATCTCAAATTGTGATAATTGTATATGGCTTCCACCCCTTGGACAATTGGGTAATTTGAAAGAACTCATTATTGATTCGATGCTTTCAATAAAGAGTGTTGATACTGAGTTTTATGGAAGTGATAGTTCTCCTTCATTTCAACCATTTCCCTCGTTAGAGACTCTACACTTTGAGAATGTGCCTAATTTGGAGAAGTGGAACATGTTAGGAGGTAAACCTATAAAGTTTCCTAGTCTTAAAAGTCTGTTACTAATTAAGTGTCCAAAACTGATAGGAAACATACCCGACAAACTTCCTTCCTTAACTGAACATGACTTAAGGGAACATGATCTGCAAGTGGAGTCAAGACATTCATATGATAATGGCAAGAATATAACTATAATTCCATTATCAGATGTATTCAGCCAGTTGATGTTCTCTCTCAATTCTCTTCACCAGTTGACCATAGAGGGCCTTCCATCTCTGACGTCTTTTCCAAGAGATGGTCTACCAAAAACTTTGAAATTTCTTATAATCAGTAATTGTGAGAATCTAGAGTTCCTTCCTCGTGAATACTTGCACAATTACTCATCTCTCAAGGAATTGAAAATATCTTATAGCTGTAATTCAATGATATCATTTACGTTGGGCACTCTCCCTATCCTGAAGAGTTTGTTTATCGAGGGTTGTAAAAATCTAAAATCAATATTAATTACAGAAGATGCGTCGCAAAAAAGTCTCTCGTTTCTTAGAAGCATCAGAATATGGGATTGTAATGAGTTTGAGTCATTCCCCCCAGGTGGATTAGCCACTCCAAACCTTGTTTATATTGCAATGTGGAAATGTGAGAAGCTTTGTTCGCTACCACAAGCAATGAACACTCTAACTGCCCTACAAGAAATGGAAATTGATAATCTACCAAATCTTCAATCTTTTGTCGTAGATGATTTACCTATTAGTTTACAGGTATTGACTGTTGGCTCTGTTGGAGGGATTTTGTGGAATACTAAGCCAACTTGGGAACATCTCAGTTGCTTGTCGGTGTTGCGAATTAAAGGTAGTGATACGGTGAACACGTTGATGGTGCCATTGCTACCTGCATCTCTCGTGACACTATGCATTTGTGGTCTTAATGATACAAGAATTGATAGGAAGTGGCTTCGACATCTCATCTCTCTCCAAAACCTTGAGATTATTAACGCTCTCAAACTCAAGTCATTGCCAAAAAATGGGTTACCTTCCTCTCTTTCAGTACTAAGTATGACTCGCTGTCCATTACTAGAAGCAAGTTTGCGGAGGAAGCAAGGGAAAGAATGGCTTAAGATTTCACATATTCCCAACATAATTATCGATGACGAATTGATCACATGAGTTTCCTTCCCGGGTGAGTCACTTAAATAATTCTTTTTTATTTCTTTCTTATTATATCATCATCAATTAATATTGTTAATTTCAATAGTAACATCAAAATACAATATTATAACACTAACACTTGCTCTTTTTCTAATCATAGAATTATACCAAGGGCTTCAAGTATGATTTGTGACTTGCACCAAAATGGCAGCAATGTCATCTGTATAAATTCCTTTTTGATAGGTTTTAAGATTATTCCTTTTTATTACATGCATAGGCCAAATGCTCATCCTACTTTTCAATTTTTTTTATCAATATTGCAAAAGGTAATGTTGCATTGCCATTTTAAAGGTAAATTGAACACTATGGCCTCTAGAAAAAGTTATAGACGTGGTTCATAAAGTGATTGGTAAAACTGTTTAATTTCGATGTTACAGTAGGTGTGTGTTGCTGTGCTAGTGAATGGGACATCATCTTCGTTGCAAATTCATGCTGTCTCAGTTCTTTCTGCAAGGGACTTGTGTTGAAGCCAAGAGGTGCCATGCTGTCTGTATTTAAACCTTTTATTTATTCTCAGATTTTTAAAATATATGGAAAATATTTATAAATATCTGAATTGCTTCATAGGAATAGTTAGATTATATTACATGTGTTTATCCAACTGTAAGCATCTTTCCCAACAATAGTATTATCCAGTGCTTAAACTTTGGTCCTCTCCTAGGCTGTGGAATTTACCATTGCATCCAACCTTTGTTGGCCGTGATCCTCTTTCTATACCTTTATATTTTTTATGTGTGTGCATTCATAGATAGATGCCATTATCTTTTTTTTCCATACACTACCGTCAATTTGATAGGCAATATTTGAAGACATACGCTTTCTTTTTTTATTTCCCAGCTGGTATTGTGATGCCTAAGGAAGAAGTTATTTGATTTGATCCTATATAATGTTTTGAGACTATATGTTTACCAGTTCATCTACCAGATTTGGTGGTTTAGTCTTTGTTTTTAAATTATTTAATACTGGTTGCAGATCTACCAATGGCTTCAAATGTGATTTGTGGCTTGCACCAAGATGGCAGCAATGGCATCTCAGGTATAAATTTCCTCTTTGATTGGTCTAATGCTCATCCTTCTTTCCATGTTTTTTAATATTGCAAAAGTTAATGTTTCATTGCCATTTTAAAGCCAAAATGAAGATGATAGCCTCTAGAGAAAGTAATAGATGTGGTTCATGAAGTGATTGTTTAAAACAGTTCAATTTTAATCTCACAATGTTGGTTTGTTGCTCAGCTAGTAAATGGGGGATATTGTCTTCTTTGCGAATTCATGCTTGTCGCAATTCTTTTTGCAAGGGATTTGTATTGAAGCCTAGAGGTACCATTCTTTATTTCTTCTCTACAATACATTTATTATTTATGACTTTTTCAGTTTTTCTCCCTCCCTCAGTTCTTTATTTTCTTATGAGCTCTTGTTCATGAGTTGACAATAGTAAGGGTATTTTGTTTAAGCATTTCCTGAAATCTGTAATTTATCTAGCTTCTCAAAATTATGGCACTTGGTTTCTACTTAGTTCCTAGCACAGAGGCATTTTTGTGTTCTCTTTTATATTTTTTCGTTTTCTTTTTTGTTTTGATATATGTAATGATGAGAAAAATTGCTTTGGTGCAGGTGTATCCTATTCCAGTTGTTGCTCTTTTTTATACTAGATATGAGCTTGTTGAGCAATCTACTAGGCATCTGAGTCGTTTTCAGGTATTGTTATGGAGGACTAGGACTTATCAGATGAGTTCATTAATTTTTTGTGAAAAAGCCTAGCAGGAACAATAATGTTAAAAGTAATTAAAATATATTTTGAAAATATTTTCAAATGTCTGAATTGCATCACAGGAATAATTTAGGATAACCTAGATAATACTAAACGTGTTCATCCAACTGGAATAATCTCTCATAGCATCCAACCTTTTTTGTTCATGGTCCACTTTCTATAAACCTTTGTATTGTGTGTTTGCTTTTATAGATTGAATCCATTATGTTTTTTTTCCATTACCACCTCAAATTGATAAGATATGAAAACAGATACTTTTTTTTCTCCAGCTGCAATTATGATGCCTAAGGAAGTTATTTGATTCTAAATTTATTATGTTTTGACTTTTGAGACTATAAGTTTTGTTGTTTACCAGTTCATCTACCAGATTTGGTGGCTTAATCTTTGTTTTTGAACTACTTTATCCTGTTTGAAGATCTACCATGGGCTTCAAGTTTGATTGATGGGCTTGCACCAAGATAGCAGCAGTGACATCTCAGGTATAAATTTCCTCTTTGATAGGTTTGAAGTTTGAACATTACTCCTTTTACTTCATTCATGGTCCAATGCTCTTCCTGCTTGATTCCCTCTGATTTCCCTTGATTCTTCAACAGTTTTATACCTTAGGCCACAACACTGTTCAATTTCAATCTCACAGTGTTAGTCCTTTCTGCAAGGGACTTGTATTGACGCCTAGAGGTACCATAATTCCCTTCCCTACACTACAACTATTATGATTTATGATATTTTTCTCCCTCCTTCAGTTCATTAATTTTTACAAGTTCTTGTTCATGAGTTTTCTATGCTTTAGTTATATATATTGCTTTTATTTACTAGAAAGTCTTCTAGTTTATTGCAGGATTCAGAAAACGAAGTTACAAGTCTTCTCTTTCGCAAAACTATGTGTGATTTTGGCATGTCCTGTGTTGGAAAGGAGCATGTCAAAGATGCTGCCCAAAAGGAAGTGATAAAATTGGTTTTATCAAGTGTATGTACATTTTCATTTTTACTCATATTTTAAATGTATGATCTTAACTAAGCAAAGCATCACATTCTTTCTATTATATCATGTTATTTTTGCAAATGTAAAAATTACTTTTTCTTGCTAGGTATCAGTGTTGATCACATACGGTCAATGCAGTTGGCCAAGCCTGACATGATGTAGCTTTTCTTGTGGTAGTTAGGCTTTTATCATAGTAATTTAGAATAGAGTCTATTTTATTTACCTCTAATCCTATATATGCTACAAATTCATTGTAGTCTCTTAGCAAGTAATAGTGCCTAAAATATTGTCCACGCCTAATTTATTTTCTATATACTGGTTACTGCTTTGCTCTATTGTACAATGAGCACCATCGAAATTGACATAGTATTTGCATAAATGTTTATGTTAAGTTTGTATTTGCCCAACTGAAGGTAGATTTGTCCAATGGTTTTCTCAACAAATCTGAATGATGTCCAGGGAGTATGCAGGCCTTCGTAGAGATATCCTCAACAATAGTCACGGCACATTCATCTTATATTTACAAACATTCAGAAAAGGTGCATCCAGATCATGAAGAGCATAATCCATGAAAGCAAGAACCATCTCAGAGACACTACAGAACCATCTTTTCATTGATTTTAAAAATACATTGGTGTTTGAATCCTTTGCTATACCTGTAAAGAGGACATGAGTTTCATTAGTAAAAATAATATCATTATAAAATCATTGCGAAGTTGCTCAAAAACAGGATGAAGAAATGGCCAGCACATATATGTTTGCTAATACAGTTCCATTTTTATGAGAAAATTATCTAGAACTTGACAAGGCAGAAAAGAATTGTGTACCTCATCTAAATGGTGAAAAATAAATAGCAAATACCATAATTGGGATTTGATGCTAGTAATTAAAATCAATTTTAATTGATTTTATTACTATGTAATCTGAACTATCTGAGATCGAAAACTATGTGTAACTGCGACTTTTCTTTATTGCAATATATTCTGGTCGATATAATTGATGATAGACTAATAGTCACATAAATGAATGAGTAGAAGCCAAAAAAGTCATACATATACTACTAGTCTAAAAATCATTGGAGAAATGAGAATGGGCTAATGCAGAAAACTAAACAAAATGAAAATAATTGTTTTTTGTAATTAGGCACTTCTATGAGATAATTTGCGTACGTCTGGTTTTGAAGAATTCAGCATAATGATTTTATGGTGTTTAATGATTTGATTGTACTACCTAGGGCTATTCTCTTACCCCATTTTTATGTTTCTTTAATATATATAATTTGTTGAGTGGATAAGTATTGGGGATTACGTTTAAAAGTATAATTTAATAAAGAAAAATAAATTTTTAAATGTAAAATATATATAAGAAATTATAAGATATATTTAAAGTTAATATTGTCAAATAAATATAAAAATAATTATCATATGTGAAGTAATTTTTTTAGCAATTTCATTTTCAGTATAAACAATCATATAATCTCAAATACTAAACTTTGTGAATTGACAATTGTGTTTCAATAAAGATATAACAAATTAGATTTTTAATAAAGACTTGTTTTATATTTTACTTAGTTAAAAGATGTTTAAGTCCTAAAATATTGAGTCAAAAAATACTCATTATAAACTATGATAAAAAGTTCACAAAAAAACAAAAAAACAAAAAAATATATTAACTTACTAGTATTAAAAAAAATTATAAAAGTTTGAGGGACTATGACCTCTATTGGTTCCCACTCTAGCTTTGTTCTAGTTTAACATATTGTATTGTGTTTGAACTTTGAACTAATTTCATATATGAGTTGTTAGTTTGAATAGTTTTAATTAGTCCGGTGAACTAAGAGGCATAAAAAAAAAATTATGATGAACTACCTAAATGCAAAACTAAAAAATTAGGAGAGTGTGACTTTTTTATTGGGGAACTCCCCATTTGGATAGCCTAAGGCCGGAGGGAGTACTGGGGAACAAAAGAATTTTGCTTATTGGTGGAGTACTATTTTTAATTCATTATATATAAAAACATCACAATATTTAAATTACATTTTATTGATTAAAATATTAAAATAATTAAATTACCACAAAGTATATAAAAATATAATCATTATATCTTAAAAATTAATAATTAAACTATGCATAAACAATCCAATAAAATTTAATTATATTCATGAAAAGCTTTTATGTGTTGGTTTTCAACAAATGTATGATGTGTGAGAAGGAATAACTAAATTTAGGAATAAATAATGTTAGATGAATTGTAGATGTACATGAAGAATGTCACGAAAAAAATAAGCGACGTGACACAAATGTTATGACAATACATAAATGTGTGATGTGTCATTAAATAAAACTTAAAGTCTATTTAAATTAAAATAAATAAATATTAAAATAAACAAACCAATTAAAAATATTAAATATTTTAAAAGAAAACAACAAAAGATATTTTATGTAAAAATAAAAATGTTAAATTGTATCTTGAATATTTTCAAAGTAATTAAAATTTGCGTATATTTTTCTCTTGTTCGGGTACATGTTCTTTTTCTCCAATTTAAGATAAATAAAAGAATAATTTATTTTGACGACAAAAAAATCAAAATGAAGTAGTCATGCTTATCATTGTCAACATTATTTTGTGCTTTTGTCTTAAAAAATAGTACTTTGAATTTATTCATCGTAAACAATCTCCAACAAAAAATTTATAATAAAAAAATTAAATTAAAATAAATAAATAAAATTTGAAACCAAAAAAGGCCTTTGAAAAAAAAAAACAAAAACTAACAAATTTTTTTTTTAAAAAAGTTAAATTTTATATTGAATATTTTCAATGTAATATTCCTCTTTCGTCCTAGAAGATAACACACATTGTCATAATAATCCTGGATTAATGAAAAATAATTTTTAATCCCTAAATCAACTCTTATTTAGTCAATGTAGTCCCAAATGTTAAAAATAGGAGAAGGTTACCTTCAGCCTCGGGTTAAGGTGACACCATGTTTTGTGGATATAATAAACCAAGAAAAATTATTAGTGAACATTTATACACTTTGTTAATATATTCATAAGAAAAGAAATAGAAATAATGATGTGATATGTTGGTAATGAAAGAAAGAAACAAAGAGAAAATAATGTGTTAGTTGAGTATAGAAAAATTGTAAATGTTTGTATATATAAACTAATCTATTAAAAAATGGAAAATAAAAAAGAAATTGGATAAATTGTGGTATATGAGATGGAAAACAGGGAGAACAAACAGATAATAAAGTGTGAACCATAAAAAAAGGTTGAAGTTTGTAATCTTGCTGCAAAGTGGAAAAAGGGTGGTGCTTTCTCTCTGTCGTTATTTTTGAACATGTATGAAGTTTGATTTCAAAATATAGATTTCATGTGGTATTTATCATTAGAATTTTGAGAATATTTTGATTTTAGGAATTAGTAAAAAAAGACAATAATACTATACCTACTATTCTTTTTCAATTTTAAGATTTATATTATTTAATATTAAAATAAATTATAAAAAAAAATTGATTATGTCTATTATATTTCTAGATCCGTTCATGTTTTTTAAACTGTTATTGATGAATTTTTTTTCTTCCTGAAGATGAGGTACTTTGTATGAAGCAGCAGCATTCATAAATATATGGATAAGACATAAATATTATGTATAAAATACATTCTTTATAATTTTCTCTAATTTTTTTTGGGGTTAAAGTTTTCTCTATTAAAAATATAATATCTTTTGTTTTCAAACAATCACCACTTTGAATATTTCAATATATTTTAAAATTAAGTTAAATAGCACATGTGGTTTCTTAATTTAATTTCAGTTAACTTTCAGTCCTTTATCTTTTTTTTTTCGATTTGATCATTTATTTTAATTTTAAATGACAATTTAATCTTTGATGTTTTAAAATATCAACAATGTTATCATTTTCTTTTTTACAAAAATTCATCAAAATTTTCAACCAAAACTCATAACATTAATTATATTCTTCAATATAATACAAATTTCATCAAATTCGAAACTCAAATTTTCAAATAAACTCATATTTCGATCTCTAACAACATCAAATAAAGAATGAAAATATGAGTTTATTTGAAGATTTGAGTTACGAATTTGATGAAATTTGTATTATATTAAAGAATATAATTAATTTTATGGGTTTTGGTTGAAAATTTTGATCAATTTTTTGAATTTTTGTAAAAAAAATATAATATTGTTGACATTTTAAAATATAAAAGATCAAATTTTAAATATATTTTAAAATTAAGTTAAATAGCACATGTGGTTTCTTAATTTAATTTCAGTTAACGTTTCAGTCCTTTATCTTTTTTTTTTTCGATTTGATCATTTATTTTAATTTTAAATGACAATTTAATCTTTGATGTTTTAAAATGTCAACAATGTTATCATTTTCTTTTTTACAAAAATTCATCAAAATTTTCAACCAAAACTCATAACATTAATTATATTCTTCAATATAATACAAATTTCATCAAATTCGAAACTCAAATTTTCAAATAAACTCATATTTCGATCTCTAACAACATCAAATAAAGAATGAAAATATGAGTTTATTTGAAGATTTGAGTTACGAATTTGATGAAATTTGTATTATATTAAAGAATATAATTAATTTTATGGGTTTTGGTTGAAAATTTTGATTAATTTTTTGAATTTTTGTAAAAAAAATATAATATTGTTGACATTTTAAAATATAAAAGATCAAATTTTCACTTAAAATTAAAATAAAGGACCAAATAAAGAAGAAAAAAAAAAGATAAATAACTAAAACGTTAACTGAAATTAAGTTAAGGGACCACGAGTGCTATTTAGCCTTAAAATTATTTATCATTTTTTGTTGATAAATAATTATTTATCATTTTTAAAATTGCAATGTTAATAACTTTTTAATTTTATTCTTGTTTTAAATAAAATGATATAATGTAAATGAATTTAGATATAACTTGATTAAATAAATTCACATTTTTTTTAAGTAAATTCACATTGCATAAAACCATTGAGAATAGAAATGATTATAAAAGCATCAAGAAAGATAGGTTGTAATACAGATGCAGATGCAATAAAGACATCTTAGAAACTCGCAATCACAAGTAAGAAACGTTTTACTTTAGAATTAAGTTAGTAGTAAATTAAAGGTTTAGCAGATTGTTAGTAGAATTTTAGTCGTAGTTTTAATATAGAAAGTAATGTTATTTTATTTCTAATCAAATTAGTTAAAAAGGTTAATTCTGAAGAAAAAATATATAATATTTGGTTATATTTTTTAACTGTAGAAATGATTTTTAAAGTGTTAGGAAATTGTGGTTTTTTTATAATAACTATGGTTGTAAAAATGGTTTTTATGCTGCAAAAATTTGTATGTAAATCAGTCATAGTGCGTGAATTATTTTAATTTATTGTTTTTGAATTTTGACATGAGACCAACTGCATTGTGTTCTTAAATGAGTTGTCTATATCCAGTAAAAGTTTCAAATTTTTCTAAGTTCATTTGACCCTTCATTCGTAATTATTATACGCTACTAATCAAATTGTGCGAATAATACATTGAATTTTTTTGTAGTGATTTTTATGAAAGTAAAAGTATGAAAATGTTCCTATATCTGATGGTGTATGTCATAATAAAATTCAATGGATTTTGACAAATATTGACGTGAAATAAACCTTGCACTAAGAAAATGTAAATTATGGTTTGACTATGTTTAGTCTTTTAACGATAATTTAAAGAGTATTTGTCATTTTTAAATGATTCTTTTTTAAACATAAATTAGATTCACTTTTCTACATTTTAAATGTGAAATTTACAAAATTTTAAGTTGTGTTGATACGTAAAAATAGGAGACAAGTTGACCAAATAGAAGTTGTCATATTTTGTACATCTGAAGTCTTTTCGTAGAAACTGAAACCCGTAATTTACTGTTTGTTAAATTAAAAAATTTGTTTGAAAACTATACATCATAAGCTTTCTAGAGAGTATTCATTTGCTAATTTTTGACATTTTGTCATGCTAATAAAATCAGCGAAGTTTATGTTAAAGTGCATAAATTTATTATTTGAACATAAACTAGAAATTTTGGTATTAGTGGTTTGATGTTAAAATAATTTAGGAAATAGAATGAATAATGATGCATGAATACTTTATGAGTATGATAGATATTATATGTGGTATTGATATTTATTTTGAAAAACTATTTTGATTTAAAACTTAAATATTATTTGTAACTAGTTATTACAAAGAATTCAAACCAATTATTTAGTGACGTTAAGTTTAGGGAATCTCAAAATTTTGAGTAGGATTTAGGAGTAGATGAGTTTGATACTAAGTAAATAGTTAATTAATTTTTGAAGGTATAGAGTATGTGGAACCAAGATCGCTGCGTAAAGATTATAATAATGACGCTCCAAACGATAAAGGCATCACTCTATTTGCTTTTCTACGTGAAACGAAGATGTTATATTTAAACTTGTAGTGCACTTTTTGGTTGTGTATGATTAGTAACAAGAACTAATTGTATGACTTTGTTTCTAAACCAACCGGGTTTAGGACAAGTTGAAAATAAAATTCAGATACTCCTTGCGGGTAGTCCTACTTGAGTTATTAAGAAAGGTGAAAACATTCATGCATTCATGGTGGACTCAAATCTAGTCATGAGTACATGGTGAAAATTCCTTGTAAAGGTCGTGTGTCTCAAAAAAAAAAAATCCAAGTGGGATTATTGAGTCGTCCAAGCTGGATGTGTCCAAGCAAGACAATTTGCCTCTTTGGAGGTGTTGGAAATCCTAAGATCATATGCACTGACATATAGACTAACAAATAGGAACTTGTGCATCTTGGTTGTTGGATAACTGTGTTAATATATTGTACTTGTTTAACTGATTATATGATGCTATTTTCAGTTCTACAATTATGTTTCACACACGTACACGCACAGGCACAGGCACAGGCAGACACACACACACAGATATATATATATATATATATATATATATATATATATATATATATATATATATATATATATATATGCATGTCTATTTGCATTTTGTTTGTTATTTGGAGATAACCCTTACTTTTGAATATATGTTTGTCTAGTAGATGAAGAGGCGAATAGAACGTCGGAGGGCAGTTGGAGGCTCTGATATTTTTTTACACTAGTGTTAGCCTTGTTGAGTGAATTCTTTACAAGTATCTAGAATCATGATCGGCTAGGTTTTGTCTTGGGTAGAAAAAGACTAATTAGAGTCTTGGCTTTAGGATTTAGTTTTTTTGTTTAACTTGTTAGTAATCATAATGACTTAACTTTTATTGAGGAAGTTAATAAAAGAAAATTTGTTATTTGATTTAGAGTAAATGAGTATTTTAATTTATTCTTATTTAAAAAAATTAATAATCTATTTTTTTCATGTTTAAAATTTCGTTAATTTATTGTTCGAAAATTCAAAATTTTACATGGCATTCATTACAGTCTTGAAACATTTGACACTCGTTGTTCGTTTCGTATTCTCTGAACTTTCCGTAGTAGTGTTACATACATTATGTTTTCTCTAAATGCAAAAACAGTTTGAAAACAAGAAGCAATATATGGATAATGGTGCATAGTTTCAAATAAACCAAACATAGTATATTTCAAACTATATGCATCTTGGAAATCATTCATGCACAACAAACAAACATAGTAATAATATGACTATAATAATATATTGAACAACAAAATGAATTTCTAAACTTATCTTTTTATCATCCAGAACACGAACATAAATTTAAAATAGTGAGATATATTTAAATTTCAATGAATAAAAAGTATTGTGTTCAAAAGAGTGTGCCAGAAATGTAGTAGTATTAATCGTTATTTGTACATCTCTCTTTCCATGTAATGAGTTCTAGTAGACTTTGTTGTATGTATATGTGAAAGATCATAAATAATGATCATGTGGATTTGTTGCTATCTCACTAGAAGTGATTAGTTTTGCTTACATCATCATGTGGATTTGTTACAATTAGAAGTGATTAGTTTTGCTTCATGTTTATTAGCAATTGAGATAGACTTGGCACGAGAACGAGATCCTCTCATGTTGAGAAAAAACACGAAAGATCTAGACCCATGAAATATAAAGATTAGAAGATTTTGAAATTTGAAAAAAAAAAATGGAGAAAAATTTATTAGTGGTTGAGATTTGAAACTTGAGAAAACACGAGAACAAATTGAGAGGATATTTTTCCGACTTGGTAGTTCGAGTTTAGAATCATAATAACAATGTTTTTATTCTACCAATAAAATTTAAAGGAATAGTTTTTAAAGTATGGCTCCCTTCAATTTATTCCCTAAAATATATAAAAACAATAAGCAACCATAAAGGATATGCAATTCGGCATTTTAATTCCTAAAACATTTGAAAAATCGTTATGTTAGTCCGTAACATCTTAAAAGTAAAGATTAAAATGACGGAATTTATACACTTTATAAACTACTTATTTTTTTTATATACTTTAGAGATAAAATAGATGGATTAATTATTATATAATAACCAATGTAAGTAACAATTTTGCTATTAACTTATAACTATATAACTTTGAATAATACACAAATACAAATACAAAGGATTTTACAAACATCAGTAACAAAAAATATATCATATCAAACCCATCCAAAATGTTGTCTATAGCTTCATAAATGATCAACAACAGTTGTAATAATAGTACTGGTGTTTCAAATCTCTATCAAATCTTTGTATAGCTAAATCCACAAATCAAACTTCAAAGTGATCATTGTGAAAATACATTTGAAGTCTTATGAACGTAAGTACTTAGGGAGTGAAAAATAATAATAATAAAAAGAGAAATTCATTGTAATCCTATTCCCTGACTAAAAAAATCATTCACATATGATACCAAGAAGACCATGCAGTCATCCATATATTTAATGCATTGTATTTTGTATTTTTTTATAGATTTTCCAGTCATAAAGTATATAAAGGTAATAAGTAATCTTAGAAATTTATCATTCTATTCCTTGATATTAAGAAGTTAAGATTAACATATCGAACTTTCATATGATTTAGAGATTAAAATGATGGATTACATATATTTTATAACTGTTTATTGTTTTTATATATTTAAGAAGAATAAATATAAATATGAAAAAATTTGACGACTAAAAAGTTAAAAAAAAAATATAGGAACTAAATCCTTATTTAATTATAGTATTAATATCACATTTTTGTTGGTGTTAGTTTACACCAGAAGAAAATTTTACTATAATAATTTATAACTTGAATATGGTTCAAGCATTGTGCGAGATATATAGATTTTAAGATATTATATTATTGTGAATAAGATTTTAAAATTTTAAAAATAATATAACTATTGATTTTGTTTGCAGAGTATTTTTTTCAAGTGAGTTTATATTTGAGTAATTATTATATATGGGTTTATAAACACACATTTGAGAATAAATAGAATGTTTTGGAGAACATAATTGTAACTAATTCATATATTATACTTTACCCATTGAATTATAATGTTAAAATTTTACTTATATTTTAATGAATGAATAAGATTTAGAATTGTTAAAAATATATTTAAATCAACCGATTTATAATTTAATGTCTTTTATTACATTTCACTCATTAAAGATTATGAGAAAATAGAACAAAAAGAATATTATATAAAAAATATTTACGCATTAAAATGTAGTAATAAATATAAAGTTAATTGTATATTAACCATTAATCATTAATGGCCTATATGATAAACTATATAATCTATTAAAATTAATATGTTAATTAATAATTTGTTAAAATTTACATTTTTCTAGTTACTACAATATTTTAAAGAAACACTAATTGCTACAAATTCATCACTATCAAATGTTCAGGCAAAAAATAAATCACTCCCTCAAATGTGTGGTAAGGATGCGTAAAACAAAAAATAATAATTTTTTCAAATAAACCCATATTGAAGATCATCCTAAAAACAAAACTCATAAATTATATTTAGTATTAAAATCTTAAAAGTATTAATATTAATATATGTAAAATCAGATTAGCCATGCTCTTATTTTACTCGTGTTGTTATAATTTTAAAATGAATGAGCAAGAAATTGATTTATGTTGGCACATTCAGATGAAGACACAAAATGGTGAATACAAAGTAAAAAGTATAATTAAAAATGTCAATAAAAATGAGTGTTGTTTTAATCAGCAAAAATCACTCATCTGTATTCGAATACAGAGGCCCGTATTCGAATACAAGTTAAAAAATTTGAAGGAAACAGAAGCTTTGCAGGCTGTATTTGAATACACTCATGTCGTATTCGAATACACCTTCGATTTTCAGTGAAATTTTTCTGAAACTTCAACACATTTTAAAAACTTTTCCCTATGAGAAACCAACACAACACCAGAATAAAATCACCATTCTTTTGAAACCACAAAACTCAAAACATTTTTCATCAACAACAGATTTTCCAAAAATACTTTCACCCATTTTAAATCCTTTTCTTTTGAAACCATCATCAACGCCAGATTTTTATCAACATTGCAATAAACAAAATCACCAACACCAGATTGTTCTTAACATGACAACCAACAGAATCACCAACAGCAGATTTTCATCAACATGACAACAAACAGAATCACTAACACCAGGTTGTCAACCATAAAACAGAACAGGCGTTTTTAAACATTTACATTTTGATCATTCCCAAAACAACATGCAAAGTATTTTCCAGTATTCCCACACAACCAGAATGACATTGATGTATTTAGCCAAAACAGCAAACATCACATATCACCAAAACACCAACATAATGTATTTTCCCATTTTATAACAACATGCGCAACATTTTTTATCAACACATGCATTTTGATCATCTCCAAAATCACATGCAAAGCATTTTTTAGCTTCCCCACACAAACAAAACAACATTGACGTATCAGCCAAAGCAACAAATATCACAGATCATTTAAAACATCAACCGAATGAATTTTTCATCATTCAAAACGACATGCAAAACAGTTTCGTTTTTCAAACCAGAACTCAAATATGATCACACATCAAATATGAATTTACAACCCTAAAATGCAAACTAGAAAGTGGAAGGTGCCCTTACCTCTGTTACGTTTCTGCTCTCATTCAGTTTCCGCGACAACCGTCGGCGAAATTTCCGTTTGCGTTTGCAGCTACCAAAGTGGGTTCTCTAGCTCCATAATGAGGAGAGGAACAACTTTTGTTCTTGGTACTTGGTGGTTCGGTGCTTGGATTTCCAAGTAATCTCACTTTTGAGCAACTCTTTTTTTTTTTTTGAACGGGAAACAGAAATCAGAATGAGAGGAGGAAGAAGACACTGTTACATGCAGTATGGAGGAGGAAATGTTTTCTGCCTTTGCTCTGCCCTCTCCCGTCTATATATAGGCACATGTATATGCCACCTCATCCCACATTAATAGTATAATATTACTTGACCCTCCATCACTTAACCAGTCTTGTCGCAATTAGCAGATAATCCCTTAATTAATTGCCTGATAATTTAATTACTCATAATTAAATTAATTTATTCTTCATCCAATAATTTTAATTCACCTCCAAAATAAATATTTATATATATATATATATATTTACACAAAACATACATATATTAAGTATTTTACAATTATTCCCCAAAATACACTTAATATTAAATCCATAATTTAATTTTAAATTTAAGGGTCTTACATTGTTGTTCCTCAAAAGTCTGGGGTTGTCACGCTGTTTGGGAAGACTGGCTTGTAGGGTCAGTGGTGTTGTAATTCAAAGGAGTTTGAATTAGTGAAAAGACCTTATGGAGGAAGGGACTGGACGTAGCCTAGTTAACGATGAACCAATATAAATTGTTGTGTTATTATGTTATTATTATCCGCTGCTGAATCTGATTAGTTATATATCGAATAATTAACATTAACATTCAACAAAACAGCAAAAGAAATCAAGTTTGACAAACACAATTCAACCCCCCTTCTCGTGTTTGCATCTTCAATTGGCATCAGAGCTCAGTCTCAAGGTTGAGCACTATACACTGTTTGAGGAAAGATCCAAGGGATCAACATGTCCGAATTCAATGAAGAAGCTACTGGAGGAAACATCAACATACCACCTCTGTTTGATGGAGAACGATTTGAATACTGGAAGGACAGGCTGAGAAGTTTTTTTATTTCACAAGATCCTGAACTTTGGGACTTGGTGGAAGATGGTTATACTGCTCCAGAAGATGTTGATGGTGTTAAAATTTCCAGGAGAGATATGGATACTGACCAGAAGAAGATGTTCAAGTTGCATCACAAATCCAGAACGTTCATGATCAATGCAATCACGTTCAAGGAGTTTGACAAATGCACTAACAGAGAAACAGCGAAGAGCATCTATGATAGTCTAATTCTGTCTTACGAAGGTAGCAAGCAAGTCAAAGAAGCAAAGACTAACATTCTAGTCAAGAAGTACGAGTTATTCAAGATGGAAGAAGATGAAGACATTGAAACTGAAGGTGCAAACACGAGAAGGGGGGGTTGAATTGTGTTTGACTTAACTTGAATACTTTTCCTGTTTTTACACTTTTAAAACAAAACTTGATATACGATTAAAAATAGAATTAGCAGCGGATATAAAGTAAAAATAAAACTCAGAATTTTTATACTGGTTCACCGTTAACGAGGCTACCTCCAGTCCCTTCACCTTGAAGGATTTCACTAATTCAAACCTTGAATTACAACCGTGCTACTGACCCTCCAAGTCAGTCTTTTCAAACAGTCTAACAATCCTAGACTCTTGAGGAATATAGCTCCTGTCAATCTGACAATCCCAGATTGTAGAAGGAATTACAACACTATGAATCTAATCGCCAAGTAATCTGCTACCCCTACTGACTCCCTCAGATTGTAGACTCTACTTCAACAACTTAGATTTGACACAGTGGAAAGAAAATAACAGGAGTACTTGCTTCTTGAAAGCTGGAACTCACAATTGACCTCACTGAAAATTTGAGTGTTTGCTTTGGAAATGTATGACTCTTTTGCGATTTTCGATGATAAGTATTCTGTCTTGAGCCTCCTTTTATAGATGCAGATTAGGCCCTCTTCCAATGCTTAAATTCGAGCTGAATCTTGCTGGATTCTCTGGCAAAAATAACTTGACCAATTGGGTTGCATTTAAATAAAAAACATATCTTCAGATTTCTTTCAAAAACTAACTGGCCAATCAAAACTTTAGTTGCTTCCCGCCACAGCTCTTGAATTCCACAATACTTGACTTTATTTTTGTAATAAATCTTTTTAATGCTTTGTTCAAAATAAATTGAAATCTCCACCGTTAATCCTCATGATCAAATCTGGACCATCAGATTTTTCTGCGCTAGTCCACATCTGGACCAAACTAATTGATATGCTGTGATCCTGTGAATTCGGCCATCCCTGGACCACACTTCCTAACCTTCTGATCTTCTGATTTTGGCCTTCCCTGGACTTGCACTTGATATGCTATAATCCTATGAACTCGGTCATTGCTGGTCCACACATCTTAACCCTCTGATTTCGGCCAACACTGGGCCATGGTCTGATCTTCTGATCTGGACCATCACTGGACCAAAAAATTAATTCTGAACCATTGAACTGAATATTTTTCTTCTGATCTGGACAAATTCTAGACTTGGTCTGGAATGAACTGAAATTAACTTGAAAAAAAAATATTTCAGTCTGGACATTTTACCTTTGATTTTGGACCAGGTCTGGATTGATTATGGAATTCATTTCTTCTATTATGGACTTAGTTTCATGCCCTGAATCAAGCTATCTTATGGACTGAGTCAAATCTGGATTGATTCACTTGTTCTAGACTCATTAACTTATCTTCTGGTTGAGTCTGGAACAAGTTTGGGTTGTTTAATTTTTCACTGTCAGGCCATCTTCTGGTCAGAATAACTTCTGAAATAAATCTGATATTTGATTCCTGTTGGTCTGGAACAACTCTCCCTCTGGCAGGCTTTCCTCTGGTATGATCCATGTTTCCTTCTGATTTTTCTTCCTTCTGATATGGGCCAGCAAAGATATCTTCTGGTGATGTTTTTGACATCCTGGAGTATCTTCTGGTAATTCCAGAATTCATTTTCTGGAATCCTTTGATCTTCTGCTTCTGATTACTTCAGTTTTTGGTGGCATTTAATTTAATAGCTTGAAGCTGTATTTCTTCCTGAGCTTTTTCCTTCCTTTTGTAGGCGTGAGAGCATTTAATGATGTTCAAAATAGAGCCGTTGGTAGTGCTCTTGTCAGGCTTGACCAAAGGCATTATTTCTGAATAAAAATAATCAAACTTTTGACTATTTTTATTTTCTGTTCAGACTGGGCTATGTGTTGCGTTTTGGATCAAATTTACTTGAGTGATTACTGATCCTTTAACACTTCTGATAAGTGATAATATTGTAGGCTTGAACTGGAGCTTTTGAATCACTTAAAACAGATTAAACACGATCACAAAGCTTGTTGCAGAAAAACTGTATTTGCTAGAGATTGATGATCAATCTAGAGCTTTAGCTTTTGGGTTTCCTGGAGATTGATAATCAATCTGGACTGATTTCTGAACATACTGGAAGCTGTCTTGATGCATTGTATATTGTTAAGATTGTTTATCAATCTTGACAGCAGAACTGGAGTTTTGATTATGTCAAAACAGCTTGGAGAATGATGATGAACTTCAACAGAATGTTAATGAAAATTCTGGAGATTGATAATCAATCTGGAGTCCTAGTATTTGAACTTTCTGGAGATTGATAATCAATCTGGAGGTTCAGTTTTGATCATTCTGGATGTCTTCCTGATCTTTTCTTGGATCTATTTTGATGTAAACATACTTCAAGATCGTTCAACGTTCTTGGCAGTCAAGCTGGAGAATGATGTTCAGTATGCTGGAGAATGATTGTATCATTCTGGACTAATGGTACACTGTTGGAGAATGATGTTAAACATGCTAGAGATTTGATTGTTAACATGCTGGAGATTGATGTTTGATCATTCTGAAGATAGTTGTTAATCATGCTGGAGAATGATAATCATTCTGGAGATTGATGATCATTTCTGGAGACTAATGATCATTCATAGAGACTGATGATCATTCTTGATAGAAGATCATTCTGGAGACTGTTCTGATAATTTTGGACATTCTGATGTCCAAGAACAGACTTGGTTCTTCCTCTGAATGTATTTTCTGGAGATATCCTCTGATATCATTTTCTGGAGATATCCTCTGGTATTCTTTGGTTGAGGTATCCTCTGGTATTCTCTGGTTGAGGTATCCTCTGATATCCTCTGGTTGAGGTATCCTCTGATATCCTCTGGCTGAGGTATCCTCTGATATCCTCTAGTTAAGGTATCCTCTGATATCCTCTAGTTGAGGTATCCTCTGATAGCAGCTTGGTGAGGTATCCTCTGATGTCAGCTTGGTGAGGTATCCTCTGATGGCAACTTGGTGAGGTATCCTCTGATGTCAGCTTTGTGAGGTATCCTTTGATGACAGCTTCGTGAGGTATCCTCTAGTGACATCATCATCCTCTGATGATGTTATCTTCTGGTGACATCATCATCCTCTGGTGATGTTATCTTCTGGTGACGTCATCATCCTCTATGATGTCATCCTCTGGTAATGACTTTATCCTCTGGAAGCATCTTCTGGTATCCTCTGGAGGCATCTTCTGGTATCCTCTGGAGATATCTTCTGGTGATGTTATCGGGTAACATCTTATGTTTTTCCAGATTGTGTCAAGAGTGTTCTTTATGCTGATTTCTTGGCTTTCCTTGAATCATTAACATGCTGTTAATTCTGAACATTCTGGAGACTGTTCATTCTTGTTTTGGCAGCTTGATTCATGGCCTTTTTTTCTTTGTGATTAGAATGGTTCCTTTTGATTCTTTTTACTCTGATACATTTATACTAAATTCTTTGTAAAGAATCGAATCTCAAACAAGAGTTGAGACATCTCAGATTCTAAACAATCTCATCATTATTGTAAAACTCAAACTATAAGAGTTAAAGTATAGTTTGGGGTAGATTGTAAGAAATCACTATCAAGGTTGGTAGGTGATTTGATTAATCTCTTTCTGGGTGGAATTAGATTATGTTTTGTAAACAAAGATCAAGGTTGATCTAGGCTAGGTGCTGTAAAACAAAAGAAGGTTCTTGTTTTAAACATTTAGTGGAAAATCTCACTGTGGTGAGGACTGGACGTAGCCCGGGTTGGGTGAACCAGGATATATCTGTGTGTGATATCTCTTCCTTTATCTCTATTTACTTTCAGTCTGTTAATTATCAAGTTAAATAGATAAACTGAACTGTTGATTTTAACTAACCAAGAACGTTCTCTGTTTTTTGGTGAACACCAAGAACGTTCTCTGTTTTCTGTTTTCACAACCAAGATCAATCTTGAGTTATTTTCTTAAGTTTTTAATAGGAATTTTAAAAGGGCGAAATTACAATTCAAACCCCCCTTTCTTGTAAATCGATATTGCTACTTAACGTCCTTATCCTCATCATATAAGGAAGGATGAGTCTCCTCTGAAGTCAGATCAATGCACAACCTGGGTCGCTTCGGCGGTGCCGGAATCTCAAAACAGTCATCGGATGTCCTAGATAGACCCGAAAAATCATCTGCTACTAGTGTCGGTCCTTTATTCTTCTCTTCCGCCTCAGGTTCACATACAGCCCTTCCAGTCACTGGGTTAGGAGTCACCACTCCTACTGTGGCCTCCGTCTCAACCCCTTATGCTGGCTCCTTCGCGTCCTCAAAAATTTCGTATGCCTCCAATACCAATTTGGAAGGTACAGGAAAATCGATACTCATATGAGTGTGCTTTACATAATCCACTACCCCGTCGGTCCTGCACGTCCTCGCCAACTATCTCGTGTAAGTCGCCCTGCTTGAGACGGGGTCATATACCCAAGCAGTACGCAAATGTCGGTCAAGGAAATCGAGCGACGTTTCTGTCGTATGGGTTTGGGGGGCATCTGAGGGCAAAGCCCAATTTCCACAATAATAGTAAAGGGTCACCGACCGAAATTAACAAATACCACATAGCATTTATGTCAACAACAAACAGTTCATTCATGGCATATTATATAATAATGATGATAAATAAGGATGCTCATCTTTGAAAATACATGACATTTGTACCTTTGCAAAAACAACAACCAAATTAATATAAAATCATGTTGTAAGTACAAATATCAATTCAACAATCACATCAATCCACTAAAATTCAGATCTCATAAGGTACTTACACACATCGATTCATATTGAAATGTATCTCACAGTCAATCATCCCATGCAATATGTATATGCCAATGTACACAACTTCTTGGAATAACCAAGGTGCAGTCACTCACAGACCAGCACACGTACAGTCTCTCACGGACCAGCACGTTTTATATATGTTAGACTTTAACGGCCCACATGACCATGGTGCAATCTCTCACGGATCAGCACCAGTGCAGTCGCTCACAGACCAACACTCGTGCAGTCGCTCACAGACCAACACATTTTACGCATACCAAGGTACAGTCGCTCACAGACCAGTACCAGTGCAGTCGCTCACAGACCAGCACGTTTCACGAATGTTAGCCTCTCACATGCCAGAACATACAGAAGTTAAATCCTCGCACGGATAGAATGGATCACCACGAACACGCGGCCATTCCGTAGCCCATCACGGTGGTTACTAATTAACTTCGCGGACTTTCACGGTTACCGCACCAACTCTGTGGCCCATCGCGGCTACCACCTGACTATGCAATGCATGGTCATGCACTGTTTTCTCTTTACTGAAAACATAATGTAAATGCCATTTAAAATTCAGTCACACCATCGCCTTCTCAAACCATCAACAATTTCATTTATCACCACATCACACAAAATCCAAGAACTTCCTCGTCACAACCTCAAACATTCTCAAAAACTCCATTTTAATTCATTACCAACTTTCCCAAGGTACCCCAACTCTTAAGGTTCATAACCCAATGTTTAAAAACTGGAATTTTTGGAAATAAACTAATTTGTATTCGAATACAGCTTCCTTGTATTCGAATACAGAAGCTAAAGATAGTGAAAAATCAGCATTTGTCACCATGTTAACAAAAATGCAGAAACCTCATCATCACCACCTCAAACCATTTCAAAAACTCCATGGCAAATACAGCTGGGTCGTATTCGAATACAGATGCGAATACAGTAGCAAAAATTGCAATCCTGTATTCGAATAGGACAGGGTCGTAGTCGAATACAAAGGCTAAGTCAGAAGCAAAAATCATTCATCTGTATTCGAATATAGGAGTTCGTATTCGAATACAAGTTCAAAACTTTGAATAAAAACAGAACTCTGAAGGCATGTATTCGAATACACCAATGTTGTATTCGAATACACCTTCGAATGCAGTGATATTTTTCCAGAAACTTCAATACGTTTTCAAACCCTTTACTTTGAAAAACCAACCCAACACCAAAACGCCATCACCATTTCTTTGAAACCACAAACTCAGAACAGTTCTCATCAACAACAGATTTTTCCAGAAAAACACTTCCACCCATTTTAAATCTTTTTCTTTTGAAAACCATCATCAACACCAGATTGTTATTAACACAACAGAAAACAGAATCACCAACACCAAAATAACTTCACAGTTTACTTTAATCACCAAAACTAAAATCAACCATGCAACAGTACAGCCACATTCCAACTCATGCATTCTGATCATTCTCGAAATCACATGCAAGGAACTTTTCAGTATTCCCACACAAACAAAACAACAATGTTGTATCAACCATAATAGCAAACATCACAGATCATCAAAACATCAACATAAGGCATTTTTCGTATTTTATAACAACATGCACAACAGTTTTATCAACATGCATTTTGATCATCCCCAAAATAACATGCAAGACATTTTCCAACTTTCCCACACAACCAAAACAGCACTGAATGTATTAACCAGTACAGCAACATCACACATGATCAAAAACATCAACAACATGCATTTTTCAGCCTTCAAAAACGACATGCAAAACAGTTTTTCTTCAAAAACAACAAAAAAACATCATCAATGCCATAACAACATGCATTTACAGCCCTAATGCAATCTACAAAGTGGAAGGTGCCCTTACCTCTGTTACGTTTCTGCTCTCGTTCACGTTTCCGCGACAAAAGTCGGCGAAGATTCCGTTTGTGTTTGCCGCTACCAAAGTTAGTTCTCTAGCTCCGTAATGAGGAGAGGAACAACTTTTGTTCTTGGTACTTGCTGGTTTGGTGCTTGGATTTCCAAGTAATTTGACTTTTGAGTAACTCTTAGTTAACACATAAAACAGAATAGGGAGAGGAAGAAGGGTACGGTTGCATGCAGTAAGGAAAGAGGGAAATGTGTTTGTTTTCTTTCTGTTATGGCCTCTCTCATCTATATATAGGCACATAGGTGCCACCTCACCCAACACATCAATATTATAATATTGTTTGACCCTCCAGCACTTAACCAATCTCGTCGCAATTAGCAGATAACATCTTAATTAACTGCCCGATAATTTAATTACTCGTAATTAAATTACTTCATTCTTCATCCAATAATTTCAATTCAACCTCCAAAAATAAATATTTATCTCTCTCTCTCTATATATATATATATTTAAAAATATACATATATTAAATATTTTACAATTATTCCCCAAAATACACTTAATATTAAATCCATAATTTAATTTTAAATTTAAGGGTCTTACATGCTGGTCTGTGAGCGACTGCACTGATGCTGATCCGTGAGAGATTGCACCATGGTCATATTGGCCGTTAAAGTCTAACATATGTAAAACGTGCTGGTCTGTGAGCGACTGCACTGGTGCTGATCCGTGAGAGATTGCACCATGGTCATATTGGCCGTTAAAGTCTAACATATATAAATCGTGCTGGTCCGTGAGAGACTGCACGTGTGCTGGTCTGTGAGTGAATACACCTTGGTTATTCCAAGAAATTATGAACATTGGCATATACATATTGCATGGGATGGTTGATTGTGAGTCATATTTTAATATGAGTTGATAAGTGGGAATCGATGTGTGTAAGTACCTTATGAAATATGAGTTTCTAATGAATTGTTGTGATTGTTGAATTGATATTTGTACTTCCAACATGATTTTAATATTAATTTGGTTGCTGTTTTGCAAAGGTATAAATGTCATGTATTATAAAAGAAATGAGCATCCTTATTTATCATCATTGTTATATAACATGCCATGAATATACTTGATATTGTTGATATAAATGCTATGTGGTAATTGTTAATTTCGGTCGGTGACCCTTTACAATTATTGTGGAAAATTGGGCTTTTCCCTCAGATGATACCCAAACCCGTACCTCCAACGGTTACACTAACGACAGAAACGTCGTTAATTTTCCTTGATCTTCACGTAAGGCGTAATTGGGGACAACGCAGAGGGATGGACAGCTGGGTGAAGACGAGACTTGTAGATGATGCGGTGGAAACCATGCTACTATAGATTTAGTGTATGATCAGACTAGACTTTTTGTATAGGGCCTAGTGTAGAGGGTTGTATTTATTTATTTTGGGAATTATTGTATATCTTTTCCGCTGGTGGGTCTAGGATACAGATTTCGATGTATTATTATTTTGGTATAATTCAAAGATCAATTTCCCAAAAATAATATCTTACTTGATTAATCATGATGTAATTATTTAATTACTTTTGTATTTGGATTACGATGTCGAACCATATTTAATTTGAATTGATTTTAATCATTTTTGAATTAAATTGGAAGATTCTTTTATTTTATTTTGGTTAAAAAAAATACACTCGCGCTGTTTTTAAAACTCGGGGTGTTACAAAATACCTGAATGGAAGTGGGAAGACATCGCTATGGATTTTGTCACAGGATTACCACGAACCCAAAAGGGTTATGACTCGGTGTGGGTGATTATAGATTGGTTGACCAAATCTGCACATTTCTTGCCTGTGAAGAGTACTTTTATTGCATCTCAATATGCTAAACTTTATTTAGATGAAATTTTCTCTTTGCATGGTGTACCGGTGTTTATTATTTCTGACCGTGGGGCTCAATTTACTACTCAATTTTGGAAGTCATTCCAAACTTCATTAGGAACTCGTTTGAAGCTTAGCACAACTTTTCATCCTCAAACAAATGGCCAGTCTGAAAAGACTATACAAATATTAGAAGATATGTTTCGTGCTTGTGTTATGGATCTTGGAGGTAGACTACTGAATTTGCATACAATAATAGTTATCAATCTAGTATTCAAATGGCTCCATTTGAGGCTTTGTACGGAAGACAGTGTAGGTCTCCGATAGAATGGTTTGAAGTTGGAGAAGTTAAACTAGTCGGTCCAGAGTTCATTCAAGATGCCATTGAAAAGGTTAAATTGATTCGAGATCGCTTAGTGACAGCTCAAAGTAGACAAAAAAAATTATAATGATAAGAGGCGTCGTCTGTTAGAGTTTTCAGTGGGATAACATGCATTCCTACGTGTGTCGGCAATGAAAGGAGTTTTGCGGTTTGGTAAAAAGGGAAAACTAAGTCCAAGGTTCATTGGACCATTTGAAATTTTAGAAAGAGTCGCACCGATAACATATCGCTTGGCACTTCCTGTTGAGGAAAAAACCTTTTTGATATATGTTTTAATGACAACAAACCTTTTAAATTAAATGATTAAGTTTTATGAATGGTGGTCTACTAATGATTTCACTTAAGTTTTGTTTAAGGAACATGAATTCATAAGTGAACAAAGCAAGAAACCATTCATGCACAAATGTGATCAATTACAAGAAGCCATTCGAATCACTAAGAAAAAGGCCATGAATCAAGCTGCCAAAACAAGACTGAACAGTCTCCAGAATGTCCAGAATTAACAGCACGTTAATGATTCAAGGAAAGCCAAGAAATCAGCATAAAGAACACTCTTGACACAATCTGGAAACAGTAATTATCAGACTCCAGAAGATACCTCATGAAGTCAATTACCAGAAAATACATTCTAGAAATTATCAGAGGATACATTCTGGAAATTACCAGAGCATACATTCTGGAAATTAACAGAGGATACGTCCTGGATTTACCAGAGAATAAATTCTGGAATTACAAAGGGATAAACCAGGAAGTCGAAAAACATCATCAGAAGGTAACTTTGGAGGCCCAGAACAAATGGAAACAATATCAGAAGAACATCTGATAAACACCAGAGGGAAGCCTGCCATAAAGACAATTGCTTCATACCAAAAAAATTCAAATATCAGAAGCAATCAAGAAGTTATTCTAATCAGAACATAGCCCAGCAGTGAAATATCAAAACTGTCCAGACTTGATCCAGAATGGATCAGAGGATATGTTTGCTGGCCTATATCAGAAGGAACAAATATCAGATGAAAACCTGGACCATACCAGGATGAAGACTGCCATGAGGAGAGTTGTTCCAGCTCAGAATTAATCAAATGTAATAAGTATTACAAGAGATAAACTGACCAGAACATAGCATGACAATCGAATTTTACTTCATCCAGAAAACGATATCAGAGGATATCTCCAGAAAATACATTCAGAGGAAGAACCAAGTCTGTTCTTGAACATCAGAATGTCCAGAATGATCAGAACAGTATCTAGAATGATCTTCTATCAAGAATGATCATCAGTCTCTAGGAATGATCATTAGTCTCCAGAAATAATCATCAATGTCCAGCATGTTAACATTAATCTCTAGTATGTTTAACATCATATCATCAGTCTCCATATTGATAAACAATCTCCAGGATTCTGTTCACTTCATCAAGACTGTTTGAACCTGATTTTTATGCAAGGAAAAATCATGTTTATCTTAAACAGATTTCTAGTACATCATCATGAGATATGAAGCTTTAAAGATTGTTAATTATGATTCTAAACGTATTGTTAAATTAACCTGTGCTTTTGAGTGTGTTAATTCAAAGACAGGTTTCAAAAGAATCAAAGCAAACAGCATAAACAAAGGCAGAAAACATTCTTGACATATTCTGTAAAACAGAGAAGTTCGCCAGGCTGTGACAGCATAAAGACCAATCTTTCTCCATCACTTAATTGAAGTTCTTGACTCTGGAAGTTACATGAATATGATCACTACATGGCAGAGAACACATAGGATCTATTCAAATCAAAGAGGAAATTCGAATTGCAAAAGAAAAAGACTCTCAAACAAGCCTGTCTAGACAGTTCTGGAAATGACTGTCAAAACTGTTAAAACAATCTTGAAGTCAAGTCAGTTTCCAATATGGCCACAAAAACGTCCAGATTGATTATCAGCCTCCAGGATACCTAAAGTACAAAAAGTCCAGAATGATCATCAACCTCCAGTCAGTTTTAGAAGCTTCAGTACAAGCTTACTACATCAAGTTTTCATGATCGTTTTCAATCTGTTTTGAATGGTTCAAAGCTTCAGTTCAAGCTAGCAATATTATCTCTTATCAGAAGCATTAGAGGATCATTAATTATTCAAGAAAGTTTGATTCAAAACGCAACATACAACTCAGCCTAAACAGAAAATAAAAATAGTCAAAAGTGGATTATTTTTATTTAGAAATAATGCCTCTGGTCAAGTCAGATAAAGGCATTAACAACGGCTATATTGGCCTTCATTAAATGCTCTCAAGCCTATAAAAGGAAGGCCACAACTCAAGGAAAACTCAGAAGTTCAAGTGCTAACAAGTTTCTCCAAATCATTCACATTCACATACTTGAAATTCTGCAAATCATTTACAGAATCAGTTGTAGTTAAATTCATTTTACTCTGATATATTCATACTGATTTATCTGTAAAAGAATCGAAATCTCAAACAAGAGTTGAGACATTTCAGATTCTAAACAATCTCATTATTATTGTAAAACTCAAACTATAAGAGTTTAATATAGTTTGAGGTAGATTGTAAGAAATCCTATCAAGACAGATAGGTGATTTGATTAATCTGATACCAGGTGGAATTAGATTAAGTTCTGTAAACAAAGATCAAGGTTGATCTAGGCTAGGTGCTGTAAAACCAAGAAGGTTCTTGTTTTAAACACTTAGTGGAAAATCTCACAGTGGTGAGGATTGGACGTAGCCCGGGTTGGGTGAACCAGGATATATCTGTGTGTGATATCTCTTCCCTTATCCCTATTTACTTTCAGTCTGTTAATTATCAAGTTAGATAGATAAACTGAACTGTTGATTTCAACTAACCAAGAACGTTCTCTGTTTTCTGGTGAAAACCAAGAACGTTCTATGTTTTTTGTTTTCACAACCAAGATCAATCTTGAGTTATTTTCTTAAGTTTTTAACAGAAATTTTAAAAGGGCGGATTTACAATTCAAACCCCCCTTCCTTGTAAATCGATATTGCTACTTCACTTCCATCGGATCTCTTGGGAGTTCATCCAGTCTTTCATATTTCAATGCTTAGGAAGTATCTTCATGACCCTTCTCATGTGATTAATCGTGAAGATGTGCAGTTAGATGAGAGTCTATCATACGTTGAGCATCCGGTAGATATATTAGATCACCAAATAAGGCGTTTATGCTCGAAGAATATTGTTTCAATAAAAGTTATTTGGCGTGGTCCATCCGATGAAGAAACAACTTGAGAACCTAAAGAAGTCATTCGTGCACAATACCCACACTTATTTGAAACTCAAGGTCGATGGTAGGAAAAATAAATAATAAATAAATTCGAGGACGAATTTTTATAAGGGGGGGAGATTGAAACGAACCGTTTCATTAATAATAATAATAATAATAATAATAATAATATTAATAAATAAATAAAACTAACTCCAACTCAACTCCACCTCATTTCTTTTCCATTTCACTTTCCCCTCTTTCCTCTCTCTCAGCAACATGCTTCTCCCCCATTTTTTTTCTTTCTCCTTGCTCCTTCTCACTCCACAACACAAATTGCCCACTTAAACCCTCAACTTTTAAAATGAATTTAACATCCTCAAGAGCATAACTTCTCGTACTCCTTCAAATACTCTTGGTTATGATTTTTGGGGGTTAGAGTTAGTGAGTCAAGGAAGGAGAAGAGTAACTATTCTTTGAGAGTTGTTTATTGAGACTCTTTGAGGTAAATACACAACTCTAATACTAGTATGAATCTATGGAAAAAAATGTAGTTTTGTTTAAACATCTTATTTTGTGTTTAAAGTAGATTTAAAAGATTTTTATGGTTTCTTAGAGTTAGTTAAACTTTAGAATGATTTTTCTAAAGTCTTGAGAATATTTTTGATACTCAGATTTGTTAGCTGAGGTCCTGCTGGCTACTCTGAGAGTTGTTGGAGAACAAACTTAGTGAATTCTTCATAGTTGTGAGTAGACGACGATCATTGTCGCATATTTTATTTTACTACAATTATTATTTTACTCGTTTTCTATGTTAAAGTATTTATTTAAAAATTGGGGAAACACAACCTTTGGATTTATCTCGATTTCATCATTTAATTATTTTCATGGTCATTGTTATATAATATGTTTGTAGTTTGATTTATTTGTGAGTTATAAAACATTTAAATATCGAACTGACGCGGAGTTGAATATGTTTTTCCATAAGTTACGATGAAATAAAAGATGATATGTAAATATGTGTTTTGGAAATAGTTGTTATAATTATGAAATCATTAACAGCAGTAGATGCACCGAGTTCCATCGTTTTGATTAGGGAGAGCTACCCGTTAGATGGAGCCGCCCCTATGAGAGATGTCATTCGTAGGAGGAGAGAGCTATCAACGTGAGCTCCCTAATTGACGCGTGATGGTGCATTGCGGGATTGAGAGGAGAAGGCTATCCATTAGATGGAGCCACCCCTAAAGGAAAGGTCACCCTTAGGAGGAAATGGCTATCAACGAGATGAAGCCGCCTCTTGATTTTCAAGAATTTGTATTTTTTACTTGTTTGGTTTTTCTAAAATGATTTTAAGGTTGTTCATTTTGATTTCACTTTTTTATGAATAGGATCTTTAATATTTCTACATGAACAACTAAATTATAAGTTTAATAATTTTATATGTGTATATTTTATTTGAGGATTATCTAGATTTTTTGGTAATATTATTTAACATAATTGCCACAAGGTTGTAAAACAACTATTCGTGCCCTTTCGTGTTTCCCTTCTGGTTGGTGGTGGTTGTTGTCTCTTCACTAAGTCTTTGTGACTTACCCCTTCATGTTGTTCTTTTTCTCATATTCACAGGCAACTGAATAGCAAGTTGTTAGTAGATTCAAGTCTCGACCATATTTTTTGGTAGACCTCTTTGATTGAGGACATTTTTTTGTAAAGTTTGTTGAGTTGTGATATATTTTGCAGCTATTTTGAATCTAGAAAGTCTTTTGAGAAATATATTAATTATTTAGATTATGCTATTGAAATTGACTGAGTTAGAAGTTTAAACAGGGATTTTGTAAATTTGAAAATGTTGAAGTTACAGAGGATATTCTGTCGAAATTTCAAGAAAAATTATATATATATTTTTTGAAATGGTTATTGAGAACAATTTAGTTGCTTAATTGTTAAGCTAGTTGATAGGCTTGCCAGACTAAGAGTATAGCTTGTGCACCGGTCACGACGTTTGATTTTCAGATCGTGACAATTATGAGATCCCTTGACTTCATTCTTCTATATCGGCATCAAATGTCATCTCCCCGAGAGCGAGTTGACTCACGATAACTCGGAGACTCTATTGGGAAAGTGTTGCGAATGGAAAGAAAAAGGTGAGGGAAGCCATATGTATCACCTTTTCTTTTTGAACAAATCTAAACCCTTAATATATTTTTAATAGATCCATCAGTATATTATTGATGATCCACTAGTGAGTTGAATTCTGAGACTCATCACACACCCTAAAAGAGCATTTACTTACCAATATTCCACCAAAGAATTTGAAGTTACATGTAGATCAAGCAGGATTATAACAGGATTATAACCGTTAGACGATAAAAGAGATTGAATTGAATTAATAATTTTTAATAATTTTAATTTTGAGAACTAATTTATATATTTGATTAGTGACAATTATAAGATTAAAATGGTGATTATTTAATAGAGAGCAATTTAAACAAGTATATTTTGTTTTGTTTTTTACAAAAGTAAAATATATATATATATATATATATATATATATATATATATATTTAAAAAAGTATATTTCGAAATTGGGATTAAAGCAAGTGTTGTGGGGGGAAGGAACCAGAACCCTAGAGTGTTGCACTTGAGTGTATAAGATGGATTCTGGAAAAGTAAAAGAGCTAAAAGAATTCATAGAATCATGCAAGTCAAATCCTTCTCTTCTCCACACTCCTTCCCTTTCATTCTTCAAGTCTTATCTTCTCAGGTACGGATTCTGTATATCATTCTTCTTCCATTCAAATGTTCAATCTCATCATTTCCTTCTTTCTCTCTCTCTTGCAGCTTGGGTGCTCGCATCCCTCTTCAACCCAAAACGGTGCGTCACCTTCTAATATCAATCATTTATCATTTCTGTTAATTAGCTTTCACCAATAAATTAATCATAATTAAGGCTTTCCAGTTATTATATATTACACACACCACAGTAACAAAATAGGAGTATGCAGGAACCTGTCGATGATGAAAATTATGATGACATTCTAGAAGAATCTGATATAGAGTTTGATACTACTGATGTTGTTCAACCTGATAATGATCCTCCTCAAAAGGTATCTATCTATCTTATGTGTGTTACTGTTGAATTCAAACAAGTAGTTCATTGTAGTAATTCAATGGCATGGCAGATGGGAGATCCTTCTACTCAAGTCACGGAAGACCAGAGGGATGCTGCACAACTATCAAAATCAAAAGCAATCGAAGCTATATCACAAGGTAAGTTAGATCAAGCACTGGACCTACTCACAGAAGCCATTTTGTTGAATCCGCACTCAGCCATACTTTATGCCTCCAGAGGTACTCTATATTATGTATCTTCCACAGTTAAATGCCTTTCATAGATTCATTTCAGAATTCTTTTCCCAGCTTTATTGTCTGTTTTACCCACTGTGTCATTCCTTAGAACATAAATTTCTTGTTTTCAGCTAGTGTGTTTGTAAAGTTGAAGAAACCAAATGCTGCTATCCGTGATGCTAACACCGCCTTGAAGGTTCATTTGCTCCTAGCTTGTTTGACAGAAAGCACTAAAGAAATTTCTGTGTGACATGGATGTGTTTACTCAAAGGTTATTATTTGTTCCAGATTAATCCAGACTCAGCTAAAGGATACAAAATGCGAGGACTGTCAAGGGCTATGTTGGGACTCTGGAAAGAAGCATCTAGTGATCTTCATGTGGCTTCTAAGATAGATTATGATGAAGAGATTGGTATGGCACTTAAAAAGGTAATTTTCCAATGCTGTTCAGATCAAACCTGCACATTAAAGGAGTCCTTGTCCGTTTCTTTTGTTGTAATTATATTTTTTACAAGACAGGTTGAGCCTAATGCCCACAAAATTGAGGAGCATAGGAGAAAATATGAACGCCTACGAAAGCAAAAGAAGCAGAAAAGAGCTCCACCGAAGAAGCAACCAAAAGATGAAGCTCAAGTAAGTATAGTACATAGATATCAAGTCCAAACACTCCATATTTACTAAAATATTGGTGTCATTCCCCTATCCATTATTGATACGCGAACAATACTACTAGATACAGAGCATCCTTCAAATTTGTTTTTAAAAATTATTGATTGAACTGTCTGGGATACAATTTGATATTTGGGATACAAAAAATTTTAAAAAACCAAAGATACAATATTGTATCTATATCTTTCAAGGAATTTTCCTATCCATCTATCTGTTTTGTTCAAATATCTGGACTTGATAGGTATATAGTTTCTGTCCTTGAACAATTTTTTTCATAGTTAGCCTTTGCTGGGTAACATTAACATATTTTGCTGTGTGACATTTTGGGTCGTAGTTGGAGTTTGTTAGTTTTGTGAAATGGAATTTCAAAAGAAGCTGATAACTTCAATTTATTTGGGCAGCCTAGCCATGTTTTAATTTTCTTGCTGTAGATTTCTCTAGACTACTATTAATGTTACTGTTGCGATATTACATAAAAACAATTCCTAATTTTCTACAATTAATAATTATATTGTAGTTTCCCAATTATATTAACCAGTTGTCAAGATAGCAATGGCAGTGGAAAGCTGTTGGCTTCCACTATAGTCTAAATGCATGTCAAAAACAATGCTATCATGATAAATTATATCTGAAATTCCCCACGACTTCTTTGCAGGATAAAGACACATTGTCTGCTTTAAAAGATGGTATGTCTTTGTATTTCTTTCTACCTAATGTTGAAATTCTCAAAATCTTTTTGTGAACTTTCCTATCTCTGGTGAATATGAAAAATAGAAACAGTATGTTGCTTTAAAAGATGGCATGTCTTTGTATTTCTTTCTGCTTAATGTTGAAATTCTCATAATCTTTAATTTTATATCTTTGGTTAATGCAAAAAATAGAAACAGTACTCCGAATATGTATGACCCGATACCCGCTTCATGCCGTTCATGAGGCTCAGAGACTGTTCCAGAAGATTTAGTCTGAATATTTTCATAATTCTCACCTGCCTTTCAGCCTTAAAAATTCATGTCAACTACATTGACATATTTGAAATCCTTGTTTTGGCAGTGTTTATCATTCTATTTTGTGTGTGTGTGTAGTGGGGGTGTATCTCAGCTTTTTTAAAAATAGTTGGATCTTCTAGTTTGGATATTAACAATTAGAGAGAGAACACAATAAATTGCCAAATTAGCTGTAAGTTCATTCATCAAATAATCTTAACTAGATACCAAAAACTATACCATTGAGTTTTTTCAGCATGTTGATCGTGACATTTTATGTTTATTCCTCAAAATGCAATGCAATGCAATTGTCTATTTGTCTTTTGCTTTATTTTGTTCCTTTTTGCCACGTCTTCATAAGAAATTGAGATTTGGCTGATTTATATGAATTGACCTATTATGTTTATGACAACCTATAAAAGGGCAAGTGATTGGTATTCACTCTGTTGGTGAACTGGAAACAAAGTTGAGTGCTGCATCGAAGACATCTTGCTTGGCAATCCTGTACTTTACTGCAACCTGGTGTGGCCCTTGTCGCTATATTTCACCACTTTATACAAGCTTGGCTGAGAAGTATCGAAAAGTGGTTTTTTTAAAAGTTGACATAGATGAGGCAGTGGATGTTGCTGCACGCTGGAAAGTTAGCAGTGTTCCAACATTTTTCTTTATAAAAAATGGCAAAGAGATAGACAGTGTGGTGGGGGCAGACAAAAATACACTTGAAAGGAAGATTGCTCAACACTCCGGCCCTTTTTAAGTTATTACCTTATTTGAACTTAGATACAATAATTTTTCCTTGCTGTTTCTTCTGTTTACATGCCATAGTGTCATACAAAACCCAAAGTTTCAATGTATCGGTTTGATGTTTCTTCTACCTACTTGTGTATATAATGTTCAACTTATCAATCCGATTTTGGGTTTATAACTGTAACGAGGAACAAAATTACAATGCTGGAGATATATGCTTATTTAGAGATTTGTGGATGATTCAGTTTTACTTGATTTGTTTATATGTTTTTTCATGTGAGGGCCTTGGTCTTCTGAAGCTTCATTCTCGCATGTGACTTGAGGATGTGAAATTGGTAATTGATAGGGCAGCTTTATTTTAATACCACTCTTTATATGCTGGTGTTGGGAGTTTGATCCAGCTTTCTGTAACACGTGTAAATAAGATGTTTTGATGTTCTTTAAAATCAAATTGTCATAAATGTAAGAATTCTCAATTGCCTTTTTAAGGCAGAAAAGCAGAAAACTTGTGAGCTTCTTCTACAAAATATTATATGATTGCATGAATATGATAGTAATACAAGCTATGTGATGACTGTGACCTCAGGCTTTTAAGTAATAGGATCATCCAAAGAAATTGGGATGGGAAATTATTCATTTTCTCTCATTTTTGGAGTAGAATCTCAAAACCAAGTAGAAGAAGAACCTGTAAAGAACACCCCAAGCTAGCAGGATTAAGATGTCATACCACAGGCTTTCCATTGTAATATCCATTGTGGACAAGACATCTTCTCCTAATAAGCAGTTAAGGGGCAGACTGACATTGTGTTGTTTGCTGGGTTTCACGTCTCCTAAAGGTCCAGGGGATAAATCTGCTTTGTTTCCAGTGTAGCAGCCGCGGTCATTCTTGAATTCATTTATTAGCAATCCCTCAAATGGGTATTTGATTGCAGAAATATAATGGAGCCACTTCCAGTATACGGGTATTTGAGTTCGCTTGAGGAAGAAGCCGCAGGTCAAAAAGAAGAGTGCTGTTGTGGCAATGACTACTGCATAGCCTGTGATGTAACTAGGTACAAGTGCACTAACAAGCATCACATACGCATTGGTAGTAATGAGGGAGGCAAATAGTATCATCCAAAAATTGAAGAGATTGCTTTTCAAGTGGAGCATTAATTTGGTTATGACAGCAAATGTGAGACCTTGAACAGCAAAAAATGGGAGGTAAACAATGAGGGAAGAAATGACATATGAGGAAGCACGATAAGCATTGTGGGATGTTTCCCTGATGAAGATGAACCTTTCCATGATAAAAGATGGAACTGCATCGTTGGAAGAAAAGAAAACAAGGCACACTGCAAAGATGTAGAAATTGAGGAGCCTATTGATGTCTTTGAATGTAGTATCACCCAGATTATTGAAAATGGTGGATAAGACCAGTGCCATAACAGTCAGCACAATCTCACGGGAGGCGAAAAGTTCTGGAGTGCGGATTACATTAAGTACTGTTCGCCATGAGAGCACTGCAACCTCATGCAACCACGGGTTTGCATACTTAGGTCCAAGGTTTGGCTCATCAAGCACTTCCTCAATCTCGAACTCTTCATATGAAGAAGGTGCATATGAAGTTGCAGAGTAGTCCATAGATTGGCTAACCACCGTATGAGATTTTTGGAGATAATGATTCTGATAAGCTGCAGAATGTTGGTTGGAAACATAACTTCTCGGTCCTGACAAGGGTGTTTTCCCAGGTGTCCATCCTGGAGTTCTTGCTGGAGTCCATGATGGTTGGCGACGTGGGGTTCCTACTACACCATTGTAAATCCAAACAGAGAAATCTTTGGCTGAGAAATCTTGGTAGAACTGAGAAGCTAAACGTGGATAAACACCACTGGTCCCAATGTTCCTTGATGTTTGTACACTTCTCCTTCCCAGAGAGTTATCAAAGTTCTCATCATCATTGTCGTCGTCATCCTCAAAAGTAGACTGTGCAGAATCAGGTTGCGGTGTACCAGCAGCAAATCCTTGGCTGCGCAGGCTAATCATGTGTTTAGATGCTGGGGTGTTCCTTCTATTAGGTGCTCTTGGAGTTTTCGGAATAGGTGTCATGGTTGCTAGGTCAGGTTTATGGCCATCGCGTTGGTATTGGACCAAAGGATCAAGTCCAACCGTTGCTTGATCGTATTCAGTTATAACATCTAGGAGATACTCAATACTGCTTTCACCATCAGGTACAGGCCTTCCAAATCCGGAAAGGTGAGTGTCAAGTGCATCTGGCCTTCCCATGTATATCAGTCTTCCCCTATAACACCAATTAAATAGAGTCAAGATAAATATATTTTAAGTTTTTAAGCTACAATCACTACTCAAATCCCTTAGGCAGCCTACACTTTGTGAGCATGTCATAGACAGACATAGAGTTTAATGTTGTTGCTGTTGTTTTATTTTTTTGTCATCATCATATTAACTTTTTTATAACCCTATCACGAAACATCAAGTAAATCCTTGGACTCAAATTGTGGACTGTGCAATATGTGTAGACCTACTTTAGAGACTTTTTTTATATCAAGCTGAGATCCAATGGACTTACAATCTTTAACAGTGAGCTAAAAGTTCCTCGGTGCTCTTTCTTTCTATGTTTCAACGAATTTTATCATGTCATAAATGTATTCAATATATATGAGGAAGCTTTATATGTCACCTTATTTCGGGCTCTAGGGAAAGTCAGATAGACATTATATCAGGCTTATCAGCTATGAGAATATAGGTTCTGAAGTTTTCACCTTGCGAGGACAGCGATCTTGTCAAGGAGCATTTGAATTCTATACGAAGGCTGATGTATGGTCATGAGGACAATGCTACCACCCTGAGCTATGTCTTTAATCTTTTCCACTACACTGTAAGCACTTGTAGAATCAAGTCCCGAGGTAGGTTCGTCCAGAAACAGAAGTGATGGCTTATGAATGATCTCTATTCCAATAGAAACCCTTCGTCGTTCCCCTCCTGAAACTCCTCTCCTTCCCTCGTCACCAATATAGGTATGTGTAGCACTCTGAACAGTCATTAAGTCATTAGTCTGTCATTTTATGTCTGTAGGTAAGTTAGAGAGACAGTCTTATCTTACCTGCAAGCCGAGTTTATCGAGGAGCTCATAAACCCTCTTCTTTTTTTCGTCCCTGGAAATCGAAGGAGGAAGCCTAACTTCTGCTGCAAACATAAATGTTTCAAAAACCGTCAACATAGGGAAGAGCTGGTCATCTTGCATCACATATGATGACACCATTTTCATGTAGCTTGTAGTTACCTGCATAATTAGAGCATGCCTACATGAGCACTCTTAAATGTAAAAAAAAAAATCTATATCAAAATTAAATGCAGCAAAACAACATGAAAAGGAGGAGTTAATTTTTATTACTGGCTTTCCATCAATTCTAACTGATCCTTGAAGACTCCCTTTTGCAATTCGTCCGGCCAAAGCATCAAGAAAGGTAGATTTTCCAGCACCACTAGGACCCATGATTGCCATGATTTCACCTTTTATTGCCTGACCAGAGATATCATGAAGAAGATATGCTTCTTTCTTGATCCAAACTCCGTCCTTTTTCTGCTTCTTTATGATACTGTATGAGAGGTTATTGAATTCTAGGCCGTAGCCAGGAATGGACTTCTGAGGCCTCAGTTGGTTCACATTTGTTGTGGTTCCTGGTTTGTGAGAGTCCATTAGACTCTCTAAGCTTTTATTTGTGCCTGCCCTATCTAGCCTCGTCATTGCAGTGAACCTCAGCAATCACTTTTGGGACTTGTTTGATTGCTGATGTTAAAGGACTTTAAAGCGCTAAAGTTGAGCTTTGAAAGGTATAAGAAGAGAGGCAGGGGTTTGCATACGGACAAAAAGGTGATGGTTAAATTGAAGCCATTTCAACAAGCAAAATAACATTAAAATTATCAACTAAAATAACACAAATATTTCAATAACATGAACTCATGTGGAGGATATAAATTATAAATTATAATACTCTCTTCGTTCAGTTATAAATGTCTCATTTGTATTTTTTCAGTCTCAAATTATTTGTGATTTTATATTATTAATGAAACATTAATTATTATTTTCTACTTATATATTTTTTTATTGTATTTCAACTCATCTAATTAGTATACTAACTATTATTAATAAAAATATTTTAATAAATGAAATCTATATTATCATTAACAAAATCAATATAATTAATCGACTTTTAAAAAAATTCTATAGAATTCAAATGAGACATTTATGAAACTCTTGTGATAAAAGAGAGTAATACATTTGAAAGAGAAAGAAATCATGAGGCGGCAACTTTGGTGGAGTCTACTTCTGTATCCTTTGGGTTTGTCGTTAAATTTGCTTTGATTTTGCCGTAGAATGACGTAATTTTGTTTCACTCAGCACCAGAGACAAATTTTAACTTCCTTTAATTTGTTGTTTCTCTTAAACTTCAACTGCAGCATATAGAGCTGGCATAGCAGCTAGTAATCATGTTTGTCAGGTTGTGCATGTATTTGACAACAAACTCGAAATAAGTTACTTACAATTTCAAGGTTGCCTCAAAATTTAATTCAACACTTGCCTATAAATGTTGGCACACACAAAACCCATAAAAGAATATGAAGAGTATTGTTGGCTTCTTTCAAAGTACCGTGAATAAAATATAAATAAAAAAATTATTTTAGTATTTAATGTGTCTTATTTAAAATTTAGATAAATATATCAAATTTTTTAAATATATTTTTTATTTATATTTTATTTCGAAGACATTAAATCACAAGGAATCAATAGGATGTAAGTAAAACTTGATTTATGTTTGCCATCTTAAATTATTTTCATAAAAATACTTGAAGAAGTTTAATACAATCTACTGAAAATAATGGCACAGTTTTTTGCAAGTTGCACGACCACTTATGTTAAATATTAAAAAAAAAATTAACTTGCTTAAAAAAATCTAATTAAATAAATAGAATATAATCCCATAAGTATAATTCAATTGAGAGGATATGAAACGGTTTAAAATTAAAGATAGAATTTTTTACTTCTCCACATATAAAATATGTGAGTCTAGTTAGTGACCAAAAATAAATAAATTAGTAAAATTAGGGTAGTAAAATAATAAATAAATGCTTAGAATATATAGAAGAGTTTGTATCAATATTATCTTACTCTTAAAATTGAGAACTAAAATTTAATATGTTAATTGTGATTTGCATAGATGATTGAACCTTCTTTTCACACTTATCCGTTCAAGTCTGAAATTCCATAATTAATAGGTTATACATAAGTTTTATTGTAAATTCTCAATAAATTTGATGGTTTTCCCATTCCTTGCAGGAGATACAACTCTTCTAATCATAACTTTTTTCTATAAAAAAATTAATATAGCTTAATGGACAACTAGGTGGATCTATGGTGCATCAACACTTGAAAAATCACTCAAAACTCTATACCCATCAGAAGCATCATGAAGAACTTATCAAAAGATCACTCATTGAATAAGTGCTCCAAGACTATGGAGTTTTTACATTGATATAAGTAATATAAATCAATACTTAGAAGTTGTCTTTTAACCATTTAGTCTCATGCCTGCACAATTTTGAAATCTCTCTCAAATTTGATTCATTCACTTATCTCTGTTTAGAAGCATAATATAATTTTCTTTTATATTTGAAACTAATACATACATATTTGATTTGTTTTTATATAATTGAGGTCAGAGGGTATTTTAAGTGACAAATAATGATCAGGTCACTTGATTGACTTATATGGTGGATCATATGGATGGCCACTGGCCACGTTCCAATTCACTGAAATATCAATCCTCCTAGTCCCCTCACATATCCTTTTAAGTATCACTCTTTTTGTTACGTAGATGGATGAAAACAAATCGAATCTTAAGGCAGACTCGTCAAGTTAATTTGAATATTTGGCTGAAACAAGTATTAGTGGCAATTACATCTTCTACTTTTACAGTAAGTCAAAATCATTATCTAATATATAAAGTTTAATAGTTTGATTAATTTGTTTCTTTATTCCATAATCCAGTATATTAAATCAGAAAACTATATTCTGGAATTTTTTTAAAAAAATAAATCTGTTTTCAGAATCAAGAATAACAAGGCCCAAAGATGAAAAAATAAATCTGTAAGGGATTCTTGATTACTGAAAATACAACATACCTTTATCTTATTCTAGATTGTAAAAAATGAATGAATAAGAAAAGAGAATGGAGGTGTAGGAGCATACGAATGCAAGAACCGTATGAGAAGAAATACGGAAATTGCAAGCATTGATGCTCAATCTTACTTTCGGCAAACAAAAGGGCTGAATACGCTATTAATTCAACAAAGCGCATACAATATCTTATTGCCTTTTCATTCACAAAAATTAATTAAAAGTGCTGAATGAATATAAACAACATCACAAACATTAAGCAATTAACAAAACGAACACAAATCCATTATCGGTGCCAAGCGGTGGAGTTTATGATTCTTCGTTTCAACAACAATATAAAGTCATTTGGGGGATACGAAACCCTAGCTAGGTCTAACTTGGGCCGTTATTGGGCCTAACCAATTATCGGGGTCCAATAGTGGATCGCCCAATTTTGAAAGGGAAATTCTATTTCATTTTTTATTTATTTTTACCAATTTGTTCCTTCTTCGATGGACACTTTCTATATGTACACAGACACGTCCAGAAATAAAACTTTTTTTCCGTACTTCACTATTTTCACTATAACATATTCTCACTCTACTCTCTGTCCCATTCTATCTCATTAAATTTCTTACTAAACACCTAACACACTCGAATACTATTTTATCATTCATTGATTTGCTACTGTGTCTCTTAAACTCTTCTCGGTGTTCTATTTCGTGTTTTTATTATTTTCTTGTTTACCGATATAATCCGAATGTGCACTTTCAGATGTTATTTATAAACGTTTTGTTTTGAATTTGCACACTCAGATACAAACAATATATGAATCTTGACGTGTGCTTTCCGACCTTACCTTTCTCACAATCAACCTCTCCTAGAGGTTTACAAATGGCAGAAAGTTCAATTTCATATCCCCAAGTAGATTTATACCCTCAAAATGTTTAAAATCTAAATTTATCTTTTTAATAATCATCCAATTAATGGTAAATTCTTTTTTACAATTTCTAGTGATATAATTTGTTTATCGGAAATTTTGAGACACTAAATTTAGTCACTTTATTCTACCGAAAATTTGTGTTTAAAAATTTCCGATAAAAATTTTAAAATTTGAAATTTTCGGCACGTATTTTTTTTTTGTTAAAGTAGTGATGGAAAAAATAACATCATTGTGTATAGATTTGACTCAAGCATTTACAATTGATCAAATTTTTGAATCACAAGAAGCTGTCATTAATGGGCAAGAGAGGTTGACCGACACAATCGATTAGTTATTATCATTATTCGCTTTGACATAGAGACCAAAAAGAGAGGAAGGAAATCAAAATTAATTCTTAGTTGTGATAGAGGTGGAAAATATAAGTCAAATAAAAGTAACTTATGAACTTCAACTAAAAGGTGTGGTTGTCCGTTTAAACTTAGATCTAGACCATTGAAAAATGTTGAGGGATGAATTATTAGTTTAATGTGTGGACTTCACAATCATGAGTTAGTAGCTACTTTTGATAATAATGAATTTGTGGGACGCTTAAAAGAAAAAGATAAGAAACATGTTGACAAGTTGACAAAATATCACCTTGCACCGAGACACATCTTGTCATCTTTGAGAGATCGAGACAAGGAGAATGTGACAAATATCTCTCAAATTTATATGCGACGAAACACATACAGGAAGTATTTGAAAGGACCTAGAACTGGTATACAACATTTGTTGAAGTTACTTGAAACTGAGAAGTATGTTTGTTGGAGTAGAACTCATGGAGACTCCAACATTGTGAGGGACATATTTTGGACGCACCCAGATTCCATAACTTTGTTGTACATGTTTCCTCTTGTATTGATCATGGATAGCACATACAAAACCAACAAGTATATGTTACCATTGTTTGAAATTGTTGGTGTAACTTCAATTAGACTGACATTCAACGTTACATTTGCTTATATGGATTGTGAGTGTCAAGAAAACTTTTGTTGGCATTGGAGAAGTTAAAAGAGTTGTTTGTTTCAAATACCTCATTTTCTCATGTGATCGTACAACACCAACAAATGTACAATGTAAACATCGACACATACTGAAATTATGTCATGGAGTTCTCATCGTAATTTGACGTCCATATAATATCAGTATCTCTCAAAGCATCCAACTTTGCTCTATAGTATGCAACGTTCCCAGATGTTTGTTTTGCAGTCCATCAAAACATCTGTGGCATGTATGTAAATAATAAAAAAAATTAAATAAACATCTATTCAAATAACAATATAATAAGTATAAAAAATAATATAATAGTACTTGAAATAGAGATAAATATCCTTCAATCTGCCTCCTTGCAGGTAGTGTACCATCTCTAAGATAGTCACATAAAACAACAAGAGCAGCTGGTCATCATGCCAATTTACCACATGTATCAAGGTCTTGAATAAGAAACAAATATTTTGCAAATACAAGGGTAAAACTTTTATCAACTAGTATGATACACCTTACCAAATAAAGAAGGTATGTCGCTGCACAGTTGTATCGTCCTTCACGAAGTTTCTTAAAAAATATAGTTTTCAACCACTCAAAATATATGAAGCACCTCTATTGATCCTAGTTTCATTCACAGTTTCATCATGATCAACTCCCAATAACTAATGGCAGCAATGTTGAAGAAAAAATCTTTTTGATATATATTTTAATGACAGCAAACCTTATGAAATAAATGAATAAGTTTTATAATTGGTGGTCTACAAATGATTTCACTTAAGTGTTGTTTAAGGAACATGAATGCATAAGTGAACAAGCAAGAATCCATTCATTTCATCAAAATGCACAAGTATCCACTCAATAATGAAATAATCTCAAAAGGAATGTATCATATATCAAATCATTCAATAAAATGATTATTACATCTTCAAGATAACATCTTCATGAAGAAAGATGATCAAATACATTCATATAACAAATCAATGATCAAACTATGCTATAAATCAAAAGCAAGATCATTAGAAAAAAGCAAAATTACAAAAATCGAACAAAGAACGTTCTTGACAGAAATCTGGAAAACAGAGAATGTTCTCCAGGTTCAAATATGGTCATGACAGCATAAAAATCAATTAATCTCCATCAATTGAAAGAAGATATTGCATATGGAATTTACATCAATATTATCACTATATGACAATGAACAAATGGGATTCATTCTAATCAAAGAAGTCATTCAAATCACAAAGGAAAAAAGCTATGAATCAAGTTGTTCCAACAAGACAGACCAGTCTCCAAAAATGTCCAGAATGATCAGATCAGTCTCCAGAATGTCAAAAATGATCTGCTGTCCAAAATGATTCTCATTCTCCAGCATGTTAACATTAATCTCCAGCATGTTTAACACCATTCTCCAGCAGTGTATCATTAGTCTCCAGATTGATAAACAATCTCCAGCAACAAACATCATCCTCCAGTATGATAACATCAGTAGAATGATACAATCATTCTCCAGCCTTGTTACATCCTTCTCCAACTTGACTGCCAAGAACGTTGAACGATCTTGAAGTATATAAACATCAGAGGATACCATAAGAGGATGTCATCAGAGGATACCATCAGAGGCAAAAATCAGAGTATGAAAGAAGAATCTGAACAAGAACAAAGAATTTCAGCCCAGTCAAAACAGAACTTAAAAGTAGTCAAATGCTGGATTATTTTTAATCAAAAAAATTGGCTCTGGTCAAGCCTGAAAAGAGCACTTCCAACAGCTCTATTGACTTTCATTTACTGCTCTCAAGTCTATAAAAGGAAGGCCAACGCTCAAGAAAAAAGCAGAGCTTCAAGTACAAAGCAATACATCACTTACATACATCTACATACTTGAAAGCTTCTCAATCACAAACAAAAGATTTAGTTCTGTTTTTCTTCTTCATATCAAAATCATTCTACTGAATTCTTTTGTCAAGAATCTAATCTCAAACACGAGTTGAGCATACTCAGATTCTGTCCAAAATCAAAGACATTCAAGTGCCAAGATATATCATCAATCACTCACATTCATACTTGAAAAGTCTCACAAGAAATCAGTAACATTCATTCACGAATTCATTTTTATTAGCTTAGTGAAATCTCTTGTAAAGAATCTAAACCTCAAACAAGAGTTGAGATTTAATCAGATTCTGTAAAAACACTCTACATCATTATTGTGTAAACTCAAGACTATAAGAGGTGTTTATAGCTTAAGTAGTTTGTTTAGAAAATCCTTTTAAAGTTAAAAGGTGAAGTGTAAAATCCTATCAAGGTTGATAGGTGACCTGATTGAATTCCTTTCTGGGTGGAAAGGATTGAAGTTGTAACAAATCAAGGTTGATATGAGCTAGGTGCTGTAAAACCAAGAAGGTTCTTTGTTTTGAACACTTAGTGGAAAATCTCACCGTTGTGAGAACTGGACGTAGCTCGGGTTGGGTGAACCACGATATATCTGTGTGTGATATCTCTTCCCTTATCTCTATTTAATTTCAGTCTTTTAATTATCAAGTTAAATAGATAAACTGAACTGTTGATTTTAACTAACCAAGAACGTTCTCTGTTTTCTAGTGAAAACCAAGAACGTTCTCCGTTTTCTGTTTTCACAACCAAGATCAATCTTGAGTTATTTTCTTAAGTTTTTAACAAGAATTTTAAAATGGCGAATTTACAATTCCAACCCCCTTTTCCTGTAAATCGACATTGCTACTTCAATTGGTATCAGAGCTCAGTCTCTAAAGATTGAGCACCTAACAAGTGTTAGAGGAAAAGATTGAGGAAGGAGAAGTAATGTCAAAAACCAACATGTGCTTAAAGGAAAACTTAGAAATAATGAGGTAATCATCTCTGAACTTTGTCCTTTATGTGAAGAAATGGAAAAAGAATTTGATAATCTTTTTATGTGATTCAAACCTTCTTGCTCAAAAATATGGTTTATTAAAAGAACAACTCCGTAAAGATAAAGAAGAAAAAGAGAAAGCTAAAACTATGAATGACGAACTAAAAAAGGTCATTCAAAGTTTGCAGCAAACTCATTTTTCAAATGGTTGAACAACAAAAGACTCTCAATGAGATAACCATAAAAAATTATTTTCCAAAATATTTTGAAACTAAGGAAGAAAGTATCTATTTAAAGATAGAAGCTTCTAATTTAAAAATTTGATTTAACCAACTTGGTAAAAACTACTGAAACATTTCAAAAGAATATGATATCTGAAGAAATGATATTTGAGAAAGATGATTTATGTTTCAAAACTTCTCAAAAAGAAAAGATTTATGAAAACTTTTTTGTTCCTAAAAAAAAGAGGAAAATTACAAAACCAAATGTTCATATTGCCGTAAAGTTGGACATTTAGAATTTGAATGTTATTTTAAGAAAAGAAATGAAAAAATCAAGAACAAAATGATCTTTAGAAAAAAAGAACATTCTGAAACAAAAACAGAACATTCTCCAGGAAACTTAAAAAAGGGAGAACGTTTTTCAGATTGTTCTCAAAACGAAGAACGTTCTGGAACAAAAATAGAACTTTCTCCAAAAAAATTGAAAAAAGGAGAACGTTCTGGAATTTTATCAAAATCAATTTCAAAGACTTTTAAAACTCAGTTTCAAACCTTCTTCAAAACCAACAACAAAGCGTTCTTATTATTCCAAAAATGGCCACTTCAAGTCAACTTACTATTTTAAAAAGAGATTAAGTTTTAAAAAATCTTCTAAAAGAAGATATACTAACCATCAAGGACCTAAAAAAATATGAGTACCAAAGTCATTACTAACTTGTGATACAAGAACACCATCCAACAATCACGAAAGAACATTGATACATGAATAAGACATGCTCCATACACATAAATGGAAAAATATGATGCGTCCTCTCATTACAAAAATTTCGAGTATCTATAACCTTTGGAAGAGAGGAATCGATTTATGGTTGTCTATTTAGGTTCTTTCTCTTCTTCAAATTCTCATGGAGTTTAATCAACCAATGCCAATTGTATTTTCCAAGGGGCGGTTCATTATCTTGCTTGTTTGTGAAATTGGAAATTAGCAATAGTGAATCGGGATATGCTCATGATGCTATAGTGAATTAATGTTTTTGCAGTCTCCTGCGTTCAAATTGTTGCCGTCTTCGTCAGGCCGCAAGTAACCATACATCCCCTTTCTATATATAACCCACTCCATTCTTTTATCATCATTTTTCACTTCCATCTTTTATCTCAAAATATTGAAAGTTGCATATGAAGAAAAAGATGAATAGTGCTAACAACACAATATTCTCAAAATACACTCGTTCAAATTTACTTTTTGGAAAATCAGAGGGTAGAATTATATATAGGAGTAAAATATTCAACTTCTTTATTAAGGAGTAAAGAGTAATCTATTCATCTTATTATGGTACAGATTATATAAATCTTGTGTTAGTGCATATGTATTAAACGCATACAAGAAAAAAGAGTTTCATAGATAGTAAGCACTAACACAGGCGTTACATCAAGCATTAAAGAGTACATCAAGCATTAAAGAGTGATAAAACATAACACAAATTGCATCCCTCAAACAAAACAAAAAATTGCACACAAGATTCCAAGATACAAAAATTTCAAGCATTAAAAATGCAAAGAGACTTCATTTAATAGTCATTCACCATTCAAATCAACAAAATTTATCCCTTGTAGACAATATATATGCTTCATAGTAGGCACCTTGAAAAAAGAAATAACAAATTTCTTTCAAGGTTTTTCTCATTACATTTTCCCCATACATTAAATGTTTTTCAGCATCCCTTTTCTCATTAAATTTATTTCCTACCGAGGGAAAATGACGACATGAGAAGAAAGGTTAAAAATGTGTATATATGTTGAAGAAATCAATTACATGTCAGCTACTTATAGTGAGTGAGCTGAGAAAACTAACTAAAGCCTAACCAGCAGTTAGTTAGGTAACAACAGTCTTAACTATAGTAAAGCTATTATTAAACAATAGTTCACTAACACTGTACAATTCTATACATTGAAAAGAACAACCATTACGTGGATACAAATCAAAGAATTAAAGAAAGCTATCATAAACTCAACACACTGAACCAGAACACTTAATATAAAAAGAGAATATGAAAACCAAAATCAAATGAATTAAATGAATATGAACTAACAGCTAAAAAGATTTACGATGTACATCTTACTACCAAAGGAGCCGCCACTTTTTCTGCATGGAATGCCTTCAGCAAAGACACAAACTTCAAAAGGTTATCTTTGGAGAACCACCGAACCTTCAATTCAAGAGTGCCTGGAGCCGTGTTTCCATGGTTGACAGTTACAAGGTTCACTCGAGTAGAGGGATAGAATTCTGTCAATGAACATTTCAGACCTAATATAACACAGCAGCTGTCACCAGCCCCAATCACCTGCAAAGAGTAACACTAAACAATAAGCTGAGCAATAAAGATTTAGTCTAAATGGGAGAAGGAATACTCGTTTAAATGGGAACATGACGGGAGTAGTGAGAGTTAGGGAATATGAAGCTTTACTCTCCTGGGCGAGGAGCTTAGCTCTAGGAATACAGAAGTTTCTGTTCTAAAGTTGTGTTTGGTTGGAGTAAAATAGAAGGAACGGATGGGAGGGAAAAGATGGAGCAAAATTCCTCCTAAGCTAATTTTACTTGCCCTCCAAAGTGTGGGAATCGGAGGGGAAAGAAGATATTATCCTTTTTTTTACAAAAATTCAAAAAATTCATCAAAATTTTCAACCAAAATCCATAAAATTAATTATATTCTTTAACATAATACAAATTTCATCAAATTCGTAACTCAAATCTTCAAATAAACTCATTTTTATTCTTTATTTGATGTTGTTAGAGAAGGAAATATGAGTTTATTTGAATATTTGAGTTTCAAATTTGATAAAATTTGTATTATATTGAAGAATATAATTAATTTTATGGATTTTGGTTGAAAATTTTGATGAATTTTTGTAAAAAAAAAGGACAACATTGTTGACATTTTAAAACATAAAAGATTAAATTGTCACTCAAAATTAAAATAAAAGACCAAATCGAAAAAAAAAAAAAAAAAAAAAAAAAAAAAAAAGATAAATGACTAAAATGTTAACTGAAATTAAGTTAAGAAACTACGGATGCTATTTAGCCTAATAACTTTAGAATATCTTTTGAAGATTTTAGATTTATATTTAAATTTAAATTTAGTTTTAAATATATTTAAGATCTAAAATAAGATATCATTATGATTATGATATATAATTTATATTTTTGTTGAAAATATTTTTAGGATTTGTTCCTTATTTTAAGGATATCTTATTTATGATATGTTTATGAATTGTAATTTAGCTCTAAAAATAGAGCCATGAATAAAAGTTCAAGAAGAAGAGACTTCTCCAAGTAGAAATTTGGGTTTAAGAGTTTCCACATACAATATATCTCATATTTCCACAAATAAAAACACGAAAAAAACCCATCATCATGAGCCGAAAGCCCGTCTGTTTTGATTGTTTCAAATGTCATGCGTATTCTGCATCACTTAACCCCAGAATATACTTACCATCTCATTAATGTCAGCAATGGAGCAACATGAATCGATTCTGTAATACGGAGACACAGTTGCATCTGATGAAAATGAATAGAGTTGCTTGATATCTTCAATGCATAAAAGCACATAACCACCGATCACAAACAGTGATCTTGACAGCCATGATTCTTCTGCAAGACAAAGGACAACTTTACCTCTGTAAACTAATAACTAATAAAAGAATATAAACATCCTTGCAAATTTCAATTAAAGATATTTTAAAAACTTCCAAATCCAGTACAATTAAGAATGCCAGATAGTTTCTGAAACCTTCAAGAGGTTATCAACTAAATGAGTTATGCATTGTTTCAACCATCTAAGAAAACAATCTCTTGAAACAAAATAGCATTCACACCTTAGTTCTGAGGGGGTAGGTATTTTATAGAATTCCATTTTTCAGAATTCAGATCAATAATTTAATCTTGAAGACTTGAGGAAGGTTTATGACCAAAATAAACAAGAAATGACTACTGACTGATATTTAGTAGAATAGAATATGAAGGGAAAATATGCAACATTAAATGACTAAAGAAGCATACCATTGCCATTGTTACAACAGACTAGCACCATCGCATACTGATATATGCTCACATTTGAACCACCACATATTTGGTTGCCAAACAACTCAACCTGGACCTGCTCCAAACTGCCATTTAAATTTCCAAAACCCCAGTATATTATAGAAGGAAAAATTGAATGTAGAAAATAACTAAAATCATAATTATAGAGGAATCACTAAATATCAACAGCAAATATCAAACACATACTCATGTGCATAAAGACAAACGTTTCAAAAATAAAAATATAGACATGCATTACCACCCAAATTAATAATTTACAAGGCAAAAAAAAATCACCTTCTTATTGAGCATCTAGCATTTCCACCACATGAATCAAACATGTGTATGATACATAGTAACTCTCTTGACATTTCAATGCTTCTTGTTACAAAAAGGTACGTTTCCCCGCCCTCAAAATTTACCCTGATGAATCAAAAGAATCACCGTTAAAAGTTACTACTTCTTTAATTCATGTAAATATACAAGTCCACTAACCTTAACACTTGAAGTCCCATTCCAACAAGCACCTCTCGAACATCTTCCATCTTGTGGCAACTCAATGTGCTCAAAAGTGCCCCTGTACGACATATTAAAAAGGGTTTTAAAAAGCTATAAAAGAAATGCTCAGTGAACAAAGCTTTAATCTAAAGAAGCCAAAGTAACGTAATATGATATTTGGAACCACAGCCATTAGATATGAAAAAAATGAGGGTATTATGGTCAATCATTAATTCATGTTTGAAAATTGAAAAGTTAAAGCTACTTGGAACCACAGCCCCAAATTAATTTTTTGCCAATGCAGTATCCACTATCATGTCTGTTTTCAGCAATAAAGTAGGCCGAGCAAGATGGATGTTGTTGGAAAGTATCATCTATTTGGGGAGTCTTTTGTATTATGTTAGTTTCCTGTTCTATGATTTCCTCTTCTATAAACTTCCCTAGATTAATATGTAAATCTGGTGCATGTATATGAATGACTATGTTCAAAACTAACGGGCACTGAATCATGTTAACCTTCACAGCAGAAAAGGAGGTTTCATGTTTTTACAGAAATAAATATGGTAAGCATGGACCTATGATGCAGAGATAATTCACTTTCCTCCCCATATCCATATCGGATACTTCCCATACGCCTGTGTTTTTTCATATCTTTTTAAGTGCAAGCCTTTTCATCCGCTTGCAGGTTGAAGCACCAACTTGATATTAGCGCACCTACCCCACTCATCTGACTTTATTTTTTAGCGACATGTTTCAAATCAATAGGCTAAAGAAGGATCTAATCACAATGTAAACATCCAATCAACAGTCCAATTTTTCTTTCTTAAGTTTTTCCTTATTTTCTTCTATTTTAAATTATTTCTATATTATATTTACTAATGTTTTGTGAATTTTTTTTTTTTTATATAAATATATCCTAAATGTAACGTATCCTATATTTTGCAAGAAATAATGTATAGTCATATCGGATACGTATCATATCCAATACTCGTATCATATTTGTGCAACATAAATGTACGAAAAACGAAATAAAAAGTAGGTTCCATGTGCCAACAAAAAAGTAAGGCTACGAACCTCGTCTGTCAGAAGCAACATTGATTAGCAGAACATAGAGCTTCTTATGGCTGCTCAGCAATACTGCAACTTCTCTACGTGGGGAAATAAAGAAATTATAGATGCCACGCAGGAATTTGCAAAAATTTAAGTATATAATAAAGAATCGCTGAATAACGTGGATAATCATTATAAATTGAAGTACAAAAGTTTAAGTACATTACAAATTTCAGTACAAAAAGTTTAGTAATAATCATTTCAAGTGTTTGTTCTGGAAGTATCGTATCATCTCTATTGTCAATACCAGTAATAGATCTGAACCAAACTTCTGGGTGGACAAAAAAATATAAGATGAAGAGAAACAGAACAACTGAAAAAAGTAAGAATCTGGTATAGCCAAAATTGATTATACTCTTTATCATGACACTCTTCAATATAAATATACATTAAATATGAAATGTGTTCAGGAAACTTTCATATCTTTCATTGTTTAGTGATAAAATTTAACAAAACTAATACAAGTGCTCTTTTTAAGATGAACAAATACAAATGTTTAACAACAACCTCTGAAAGAATCAGTACTATTTGTACATTTCATTCACATGAAAAATGACTTGGTCTTTGCTTGTTTATTACATTCTAAATTATAAGTATTTTCACATGATTGTAATTATGAAGACATGATACTTATTTTCGATTACCATTCACTATTCTTTTAAAATCAAAAAGAAACAAAAAGCAAGTATCTGTTTTTGGGTGCACCAAAAGGGTAAGTTTGAGAGATTTAAAGTATGGTTTTGAAGTCATCTTTGTTACTAGTTTACCATTCTTGCTATAAAAGCTAGGTAGCTAACAATTTTCTTTGAAAAAAAAGGTCTGAACATTTTTATACGTTTGGCCTTCACACTCAACCTGACTCTTCCACCTTATGCGCAGCCGTCAAGGTAGATAAGAGAAGGAAGTTTCTAGCTAAACAGATGCGGGAAGGAAGGCCACTAGATACATCCAAATATTTTTGCAACTTCTTGCGCACACTGCTGAATATAATCAACAGTTAACTATATGAAAGACTGGGCGATTAGAAGAGTAATAGTTGTCATGAGTTAACATCATATTCATTTGTGATTATGTGCAAGGTTAAAAACTAAGTGAGTAGGCAACAGAATATTCTCAGAATTCAGTGAAATGACCATCTGAGCATACCCCAATTTCATTTTGAAGATGAGAAGCTCAACACAGGAAAAGAACACCATAAAGTAAAAATCATGATTATGAACAGCAAATGACTTTTATCCCTAAAAAATTCCCATAGAAATAGAGAAAGATGTCCAATCAACAGCACTGCATAAAATGAAGATATGTCTATTTGTGTTTTCCACTCAAATGCTCGTGAATTCAATCAATTGGTAATTACCTTTCTTTATAGTTCGTCTCCATTTGAAGGATGCAATTACAACGCATGCAATGACTACAGACCTCATTGGCTTTAGAGTCAGCAACATTCGTATTGAAATATGTCACAATAGAATCATCATTCACTTGGGTGGAGCAATTACGCCAACAAAATTCAGTCAAATCATCAACACCTGACTCTCGCCTTAAATTTACAGAAATCTGTCCTTGGTTTATCTTCTCTTGTTCGCGACCACATGCATCAGTGTCTATATTCTCTTCTAATATTGAAATAACTCTCTTCTTGACTTTTTTTCTGATTTTCCTTTTCCCAAACAAATCAGTGTGTTGGCTAGCAGAAAGTTCACTCTCACCATCGTCAGCACCAGCAGCAAAATCAATTGAACACTCCTTAGAAGTTTGGTCACTGGATGAACCAAATGAGCAAATGCCATTTTGTCCTGCATGAATGATTCCTTGTCTAGGGCTGTAACTCTTTTCCTTCTGTTGATTTGGAGATATAAGTCCATCAACACTCCCATTCACATGATTTTTGCTAGGGGGACTATCAACTATAGGCACGGATGGTTCAAATTCACTATAATCAACTTCACTACAGCTTGTGTTACTATCAGAAGACGCCACTGAAAAGGAATCAGCGGACAGCTGCAATATTTCCTCCACCAAGTTATGGCGGCGATGAAGAAGGTCTTCTTGAAAGTGAGGAGGAGATGTCGGACATATAGATGATGACTGAGACCCATAGATATCATTAATGGTGGTCAATGGTGAGATGTTGACATTTTCAGTCATTCTATGAGCTCCTTGGGTGGCAATGGTGTCTGAACGAGAATTTTTAGATTGTGAGAAGGAACTACGAAGTCCCTGAAGTGAAAAAGATTTGAAATGTTCCAAATCAACTCCCCCTGAGTCAGAAAGAGAGGCCCCACTAGCATTACCAAGAGAACCTCTGTAGTCCAGGTATTGCTGTCTATGAAACCAAGCAGACATTTCTGCAAAAGAACTATCAGATTCTAAAATGTTCATGCTACTTTCATCTCCTGAAGCTAGAGCAGAGTCTGAAGCATATCGTGAGACTTCACCATGTTGCTCCTGATTTGTATTGTTTTGGAATAAATTTTCTTTCTGATGATGTGATGTACCTCTGCCTTTTTTCCTAGTTTCTACCAATTTATCAGAAGCAAAATCCATCCAGTCTGTAAATTCCCGCAACCAAAGAATAGAACGCTCTTTCTTCATATGTTCAACTTTATTTATCAAATCTGCTATTTCTGCTTCATCGTCAAATAAATCACGATCGTCATTATTTTGAATTTCATTAACACATGACTGAGACTCCTGATCAGAACATATGCTAGTAATCTCTTCTTCGCTCTCAATGCTGGCAACACGACAGACCTTTCTCTGCTTGAGAAAACAAGAACAATATGATGCTTATCTCTATGTAAATCCAAAAAGGAAACTATTAGATTTTTCAACAATTTGATACGTAATGTCTACATGAAAATGGCCTCGAGTTCAATTTTCAGAAATGAGAATAATCAAAAACAAAACCGAAGTGCAAAATAAATAATTTATCACTTCTCATTTTTACATCTACATGTTCAATTTCAATATTACCTACCCTTCTATTATTGCCACCTTCCACTATAGCCTCATCCTTGGCAGGTACATAAATCCCAAAACTGGCAGGTTGCTTATGCATACTGGCAATAATTATTTGTCTCTTCCAAAAATCTGTAGCATTAATTTCCTTCTCGTCTAACTTCAACTGATCAACGTAAAAGAGAACTGGTGTAAGTTTAAAAATGAAAAAGAATATACAATTGAAAAAGAAACATAAAAAGGTTAAGATTTACACAGAAAATGATGCAAACTTCAGAAATCAAATACCGTCTACATATTGAGGTACAGTAAGATATAAAATACTGATAGTGATACACAACACCGAAAAGCAAACAGATGGACAATGATACCCTCAAATGAGAGCATACTGTCACAAAAAATAGACAGAGACTGAGACAAATTTTAAGACAGTGTGTGTGTGTGAGAGAGAGAGAGAGAGAGGGAGAGAGCAAAATATATTAACTTACCCTTTCTGGGTAGGTGAAGAAACTGAATACTTGTGCCCTATACCATCGGGCACAACATAAAGGATTTCCTTCCAACCACAAGCATGTTAGATACAGAAGGCCCACAAGAAACTCGAGCTCTGAAAAATTGGAAATAATATTGTAGGAAACATCAAGTCCTTCAAGTGACTTCAAATTCTCAATCCCTCGCAAAGTAGTTAGAGCATTGTTCCTCAAAACAAGTTTAACAATATGACAGGAAACCTGCATGGTCCAACAAAATTGGTATATGGGTCCTAAGCAAATGACTGACTGAATGGTATACAACAAATAGAAATTGTATTAAGAACTTCCTCAAACAATTTGATTTCCTCATAATTAAGTACTCTTAAGTAACTAGCTATCACAAATAGATGACTTTTAGATTGCATATCCAGTTTTATGAACACTAAATTTGAAGTCGCAAGCAAAAAACTATTTAGCTAACAATCCCAGAATGTCAATCCATATTCCAAGAATCGCAAAAGCTGGAACTGCAAGCAGATTAACATTAACTTAAGAGGACCTTGCTGCTCTTTATGTGGCTGGTGAAATTAATGAAATCATTGATATTGGGATCAGTAGGAGCTTAATACTGCATTTTCAATCACAAGTAATTACATGAAAAACCCATCTTTAATTTAGAAAATCAAATCAAATAAAACAGCCCTATCATGGGTTGAAAATAGTTAGTGTTCTGTTTGAGATAAAACATGCTATGCTTTGGAGGGTCCCTGACACCTTACAAAACCACAGCCAAGGTAACTAATATACTCAATGAAGGCAGGCAGAAGAAAATCTGTCTCGACAAAGACATGAAGAATATGAGGATTTATAACAGAGTTTGCAGTCTCTAAAACCTCACACTGTCATACTGTGTTAAATGTTGAGAGACAAATTTAAGTTGCTAGAATAACCTGGATAAAGTTTTACTCCAGTTAGCTTTGTTCTCAACAATTTGATCAACGGCACCTTTAAGAAATCCACCCCAATTTCTAAGCCAAAACTTGTACAATTTTTTTGGCCCAGCATTTAAAAGATAACTCCAGTTTTAAAAGGGGGGAAAATCCCAAAAAGATAAAGAAACTCCAGTTCCCTGATGATACTGATACAATCAACAATCTCGATTTTCCCAACATGCAAGGCAAGATACAAAATACCGACATCCCAGGTGTATGCAATGCAATACTTAAACCATACCTGGGTGAAGGGAGCAAATGTTCTGAGGTGATTGAAACCGAGGTCCAAATGCTTCAATTTAGTACAGTGATGCAAATTATCAACCTTTGCAAACTTGTTCCTGCTAAGATCAAGTGTTTCCACTGCAGGGAGAAGTTGCAAAGACTCGTCCATGAGAACCAAACCATTGCATGCACAAGAGACAAATGATAAGCGGTTCCACTGGGGAGAATCCTTTATCTCCGTTATCCTGCTAGCAAATACATGCCGCAAAGCATCCTAAAAAATACACAAAAATTTCCAAACTCAGCTCAATCCTCACAAAATATTATAATAATGATTTCAAAGAGAGAAATTGAAACTGACAGTAGAATTGTGACAAATAATCTTCTCGAGAGTGTGCCTGAGCTCGAGCAAGCCTTTGGCGGCGGAAGTTGAGAGGTCACAACCCCTGAGCTCAAGAACCTTCAACCGCCCAAAAGGCAAGAACGACAAGGGTGTAGGATCCCTAACGGGAGGTGGCAACACAGAAACCACTTTGAGAGAGGTGAGGAGGCGAAGGATCCTACGGAGTTGCTCCAGAGCGCGGTGGTCGCCGAGGTCGGAAACGTAGGCTCGGAGGTAGTCGACGGGGGCTCCGAGGAGGAGGCCCTCGAGTTCGTGCAGCGCCTCCAGCCTGGATTGGACGTAGTGAAGACCCGCGGGATTTAACTTCAACACCAAGGTTCCTTCGATGAGAGGACCGGCCTCTTCCTCCACGAACTTGACAAGCTTCTCCAGGTACCGATCTCCTGTCACAATCGCCATTTTGAATGGATGTGGCGCGGAATAGGGAAATTCACGGCGGAATTAGGGTTTTGAGAGAGAAACTGGCAATGTTCACCGACTCCATGTAAAAAAAAAAAAAAGCGTGTGAACAAGAGTAAACGAAGAGAGACACGTGTAGGGATGAGAGGAGAGAATAATAAGAAAATGGAAAATTCAAAGATAGAAAGAGAAAGAGAAAGAGAAAGGTTGTTTGGAATTGGGAGGGAATGGAATGATAAGCAAAACAGAAACGGCCATGGGTACGGATGAAGAAGCGTTTCAGAAAAGAAAGTTTTTATTTATTTAATTAATTGCAATCGGAGGTTAGTGAATGGAAGAAGAACATGAAAAGGGGTTAATTGTAATGATTGGTGTTTTGAATTATTATCACATGAAAAGGACACGGTGGCATGCATTTGCATCTTCTTAACTTCACTCGCCTCTTCCAAATACTGGAGAATGACATGGGTAGCGTAGGAAAACAAATCAATATTCATTCATCTATTTATCCTAAGATCAAAGATCAAAGATTCCACATTCTCAAAAATATAAATATATCAAAGATTCCACGCACCACATATGCCAGCTGTATAATATAGGCACGGATCATTCATTTCCTGCTTTCAATGAAGTATCTTAAATATTTTCTCAAAAATAAAATGAAAGTCTTTAAATGAAGTCTCTAAAATAGCAATAAAAAATGCTCTCCCTCCATAAATAAATAAAACAAGAATTCGAAAGAAAAAAAAAAGATATGTACGGTTAATTAAAATAGATTTATATTGATATTCATTAATCGTAAATAAATAACTAAAAGTATTATACTCATGAAAAAAACTAAGTATTATTGACAATCTAAAAATTAATGATGTGAACTTTGAAAATAAATAAATAAGAATAAATTTTGCACACAAATGCAACAATTAAAAATAAACGTATGAAATAGTAATTTGTTGAATAAGAATAATTCTCATAAATTTGTTGACTAAGTCACAAAAATAAAATAAAAAGTCAATAATAATAGTATTATTACATTTTTAGACCAAGTACACAATTTTTAATAACAAATGTATTTATATTCCATTATAGATTGAGTATTAAACAAAAAAATATATTAATAAGTGCCTTGAGTGTAATAAATTAAGGATTTAAATATACAAAATATTTTGAAAGTTGTGCGTTTAATTTTTAAAATATAAATTTTGTTTTTTTAATGTAAAATTTCTATTTTTTTT